>OVAF01002787.1:0-14476 GCA_900406245.1 Odontarrhena argentea | reverse complement strand
AAAGAAAAATTACTATAGGATAATTATGACATAGTAAAAGCTAATTATGTTTCAAGGGGTAAAAACGTGGGAAAACCCATGTCAATCACGACCGTTGAATCCAACCGGGAAAAAAACCAACTCCGATGTTGTAAAAAATAACGAGCCTAAATTCTGGAAGGTTACAAATCAAGTGTCAGGGGATAATCTTAAACCCTAGCAACAATGGTGAATCTCTTAAGCCTCGACGTAGCCACAACTTTTGTCGCCCTCAACACTCCTCATGCCAATACCGCACTGACCCATCGTCTCGCTTCTGCTAATCGCAGGAGAGCCACAGTTTCCGTCAGAACAAAACCGGCGCCGTTCTATTCCTCGGCGGGTCGTCGGAGATTCTCCTCAACCTTTGCTTCTGCTTCTGCTTCTACTTCGCTGGAGATTGTGGAGAACGAAGATCCCTTCGACTTTCTCACTGAGATATCGCCGGACAATCGAATTCCGGCGACGATAATCACAGGGTTTCTGGGTTCTGGTAAGGTGAGAAACTAGAGTTCATGATTTAGAGATTAATTCAATTTTCATTGAAAAAAATGCTAAATTTTTTTATCCGGGTGTGTTCAGACGACATTGTTGAACCACATATTGACGGGAAACCATGGGAAACGCATAGCTGTGATTGAAAATGAGGTAATTTGTGTGTTTGATTGAGACTGTTTCTTCTGAAGTTATGATTTTACTAATTCTGTGCTAAAATGTGAATTTTCACAGTTTGGTGAAGTCGACATTGATGGATCACTTGTGGCAGCAAAAACTGCAGGAGCTGAGGATATAATGATGCTTAACAATGGATGTCTATGTTGTACAGTAAGAGGTGATCTTGTGAGGATGATTTCTGAGTTGGTTAATAAGAAGAAAGGAAGGTTTGACCATATAGTTATCGAGACAACAGGTTTGGAAATTTGTAATCTCTCTTTTGAACCACATGATTCTTTAGGAATCATTACTCTTTCCCTAATGTATAACCTTTTTTCTCAGGATTGGCGAATCCAGCCCCGATTATTCAGACATTTTATGCAGAGGATGAAATTTTCGATGATGTTAAATTGGACGGGGTTGTCACTCTGGTTGATGCTAAACATGCTCGTTTGCATTTAGATGTGGTCAAACCAGAAGGCTACGTCAATGAGGCCGTTGAACAAATAGCTTACGCAGATCGTATCATAGTTAACAAGGTATGTGAAGCTCTGTTTTGTTTCGACCAAATGTTCATACTTAGCATCACAAACAAAATTATATTTGAAATGTGTGGTTGATGCTTGTAGTAGAACCTTCACTATGGTTTGCTTTGTGTTGTTCTTCCTTGACGTATCATACATAGTTGTTCTTCCTTGACGTATCATACATACTGAAAATTGCTTGCGCTTTGTTGCAGACTGATCTTGTTGATGAGACAGAACTAGGTTCATTGATGCAGAGGATAAAGGTAGGTTGTGCTTCTTCTGAAGATCTCTCTTTGAACATCTATTTATTCTCTTTGCTATGTGTTAACATTGATGTTATGGTTATGTTCAGACCATAAACAGCATGGCTCACACGAAGCGGACAAAGTATGGGCAGGTTGACTTAGATTACGTTCTTGGGATTGGAGGTTTTGATCTAGAAAGGTGCGCTTTTATTCTTCGTCTTCTTACTTAGATGATCTAAGTTAGATCTTATCACAAGTCATTCCAACAACTTCTCTCAGGGTGTATCGTAGTTCTATGCATTTGTCACAATTTTTTGGAAGTGGAAGTTCTGTTATAACGGGTCTGCTTTGGTTACTCTGGTTTATTGTTGGTGGCTAACTGTTTTGCTTCTCAGAATTGAAAGCTCTGTAAATAAAGAAGAGAAGCAAGATCACGAATGTCATGATGATCATCACCATGATCATGACCATGCTCACGACCACCAAAATGAGCATGATCATGAACACGGTATGTTTTATGGTTACCCAGAAAAGGCGTTATTAATTAAGCGCCTAGATACACTGATTATTTGCTTCTGTAATCGCAGAGCATCACCATTCTCATGATCACACCCATGACCCTGGTGTTTCTTCTGTCAGTATAGTTTGTGAAGGAGACTTAGATCTCGAGAAGGTATAACCTAAGATGGCTTAAGTTGTATAATGTATGATGCATTAAAATGTAGCGCTGGAACTCTTAGTTTTGCTTTTAGGCAATTGATAAGATACGCAATTGTTCACCTCCATCATCTGACCTCAGTTTTGAACGTGGATCAGATTAACATGTGGCTTGGGGCACTACTGTACCAACGTAGCGAGGATTTCTACAGAATGAAAGGTATCCTCTCTGTCCAGGACATGGACGAGAGATTCGTGTTTCAGGTAACCGTCTTTAATCATTCATTTTGTCATTACATTGTTTCAACTGAAGTGTAAAGCACCGAAGTCTTTTAACTAGAATTCTGTCTTACATATGTGGGTCTGTGATGGTTGGGACAGGGAGTTCATGAGATATTTGAAGGATCACCTGACCGGTTATGGCAAAAAGATGAAACAAGAATCAACAAGATCGTTTTCATCGGGAAAGATTTGAACCGGGAGGAGTTAGAGACAGGCTTTAGATCTTGCTTGATTTGATTGTAGGAACAAATACTTAAACAGAATCCCATTTGTATCAGTTGGTTAATAGGGATTTTTTAAAAGACAAGACCGTCTAAATTTTGACACCAAAATACAAAAAGTTGAGTCAAAAACATCCTCTGCTCGCCACATATATTACATGACTGAATTCTCCTCCGGTCACGAGAGCCAAAAACCTCCACAAGAACTCAAAACAAAACATCCAGAAAACACACAAGCTAGCAGGCAAGAATCCTATGCCTACCGACCCATATAATTCCTCCACTTATCCTTCAAATCCACTTCAGTCCTGTCAGCGAAGGCAACAGGGTTTGAATTCTTTATATCTTTCCATGATTTTCCATACTCTTTAACTCCTTCCTTTAGAGCTTCCAATTCTTCAGGCGTCCAGAACTTCATTGCCCTTCTGGAACGCGAAGTAGCTGAATTTTTTTTCTTCAATGGAGACACCTTCAGAGGTTCAGATGTTGGTAGACGAGGCCGAACTCTTACAGATGATGATGATGCTGACGACGTTCCATGACTATCTTCTGCTTCATTATTGTGGTCACCTCCTCCTGTTTCATTCCTCTGTGCCTGATGATCAGCTTGAATAGTGACATCAACCGAGTGGTCTATATCACTGTTGGCTCCTCCTTGGCCTTGCTCAGTGGAAGGGTCTACAATTCCTTCTATCTCCAGCAAATAATCGTTAAGCTCTCGAGCTACAATTCCCTCCCCCTTATTACGACTTGGCTCATGTTCCTCTTTGTCTTCAATTATCTTATCACCAACCCCATCAGGATTCTCCACACTTTCCATTTCCTCCCTAATGTTTACATTTCTACCCTCACTCTCATCCATTACCCTATCAGTAGACTCACCTACTCTACTCTGAAGAAGCCTCTTCTGAGTTTCTAATTCAAGTGAAGAACACCCAAGTAACCCCCATTGCTCATCGAGAAGCCGATTAAGATGAGAGGAAGCAATGTACCTGGTATTACTCTCCCGAATCTTCTTATACATCTCAGGCTTCTCAAACGCCTCCTCTAAATCACTCTCCCACTTCAACAACTCATCACTCACCAAATCACTCTCCCTCTCCTTCAACATCCCAATCCTCTTCCTCCAAATCCTCTCAATGGCATCACCGAGTAACCCATCAGAAGCATTCTCTGGCCACATGAATTTAACCGTACACTCAACAGCCATCCAGCAATAAGCAGACTTAAGAGACTCCGTGATTACAGAATGTTCTTGTAACAGAAGCTTCTCAAGAATCTCGAGGAGATCAAGCATCCCCTCGCTGATTGTACCTCGAATCAAGGAGTTTGAAATGTCCCGCAAAACGGCGGTTCTCTTCAACTTCACGGAGTCGTCGGAAGAATCTACCGAGTCCAGAAACGAAAAGAGGGTACTGGCGAAAATCCTAGGGTTTTGTTGGCGACGGAGGAAAAATTCGGCGACCCATTTGTCGATGGCTTTCATTTTCAAAGCTCTGATCGTAAGGGTTTGAAACCTTTTTTTAGTTTTCTTCGGTGTGGTGGGGATTTTAGGATTTCAGTCTGAGGAAGACGAAACGCTCTGGTAAGGATGGTGGCAACACAAGGTGTGAATCCCTTTATTTATTAGTACAGACTGAGATTCTACCTCTTATATTACAAATTTCAAAATTTAAATTTGTTTGGTTTGTTTTTTCCTTATGATTGCTGGTGTTGTGTAGTCTAAGCGAGGTTACATTTCGGTTTCCATTCGGGGAGACTCTAGTTCCAAGCCCTGATAGAACTACACAAACCTAGCCAACTTGTGGTCTTTTGGACGAATATTTAGAGGATCAAATCGAGGTATGCTTACAGGTCCTCAAGAGACTAAGTTTGCGATACTCTTGCCTCTCTACACCCTAGCACGTATCCGGTTGTGGAGAGCAGTGGCACGTATTTGCAAGGGGTAACTTGAAGACCTTTAGACATCTTGACAAGTATTAGCAAGACTATGAGATACAAGATTTTATAGTGAATACAAAACTGTGTTTCCATTGATATTTAATACTCGACATTTCGTCTGAAAAGAGACCCAACATACAGAGCAAATACAAACGCACCAACAACCCCTTATTTTATATCTCAACTCATGAGGATTTCCATAAGAATATAGCTTCTCTTATTTTACTTCGAATCTAACATAAGTCAACAAAACAATACTACAAAATCTCTCTACTTCAAGATGATGAATCTATCTCTTTCCTTGAAACACCACCATTCTCAAGCAATTTCTGCTCTGGCTTCTTCACCTCCTCACCAAACGTCTGCTTCCTATAAACCTGATGTAACCTCCCAAACAACTCTTTCTTAACCGACGAAAAAGCCATATCCAATCTCTCCAACTGCTCAAGAGCATTCTGATTATACATAAACAAACCATAATACAACTCGAAACTATCACTCGACGTATTCTCCACCAAATCCAACAGAGTCTCGTACCCTTTGGTATTAATGGGAGAACTCTCGACACCGAACTTCTCCAAAACTCTCCCCATTGTATGAGTCACAAACTGAGACCCAGCTGCATACTTATCATGCTCCTCACAGCTCATTTCCACCATTCTACAACCTTCGTTTTCGAAAACTCTCAAAAACTTCTCACACCTCTCCTGCCTAACACCTTCGTCACCGATTCTCACCTTATCGTAAACGAAAGGGAGACCAGACCAAGAATTCTTACCAGACTCTGGTCCGAACATGGGATGAGTACAGAGAATGTCGAATTCTTTAGGAAGGTATTTCAAAAAGAGTGTCTTTGGAAACTCTTTAACGGAGAGAACGTCGACGAAGAGTGTGCTTCGACGGAGACGTTGGAAAGGGAATGATCTGAGGACGGACTCTGTGGAGAGGATTGATGTACAGAGGAGGACGACGTCGGGATGTTGCTCGCAGAGATCGTGTGGGTTTTGGAAGAAGCGAGCTCCGATTGAGGAAGCTTCGTCGGAGTAATCGGAGCGAGAGTGTGTGATTAGATCGTGACCGTGACGGATAAAGGTTTTGGAGAGGAATTGACCGAAATTGCCGAAACCTAAGACGGCGATTTTGAGGGCGGAGGATTTGCGGTATTCGGATTTGAGCTGGGTTTCGTAATCGAAGATCTGGGCTGCGTCTATGGCTCGAATCCGGAGGGATTGGGGAGGAGAAACGGGGAAATTGCGGCGGAGATTTGGTGGGGAGAAGAGGGGTTTTGCGGGGGAGAATTGGAGCAGCATTGTGGTGGTGTGGGCAGATTTGAAGAGTGGGTTTCTGAAAAGCGACGGAATTTGGGAGAGGACAAGTTGTGAGAGTTGGGAGGAAGACGAAGAAGATGCGAGGAGGCTCCAAATGAAAGGATCAGAGTTTGGCAAATTTTATTACTAGAGAGGTCAAATTATGAAGTCAAATATATACGATGGCCAAACTAGGTTAATTATTGATCTGATTTTGTCAGATATGTAGGATGTCCCAAGTAGGGTTAGTTGTTGATTTAATGTGACCTATATGTAGTTAGGCCAAAATAGATTAGTTATTGATTAAATGTAACATATTTGATGTTGTCAAATATCTAGGATGGCCAAATTTGATGTCAGGAACATCTAGACAAGTTACATTACATATAATTTGATAATCGCAATGCCTTACAATCGGATGAACTTCAAATTGATGTTTTCCATCTTCGACACTACTTCTAGGAGTGCTATTGATTAAACCGCACAAGTACTTTGAGGGAGAGGGTACATACCACAAATTATGCTAATTACACTAATCTAAGAAATAGCCATGTTTCCAAAGCTTGAGGATTTTAAGATTTGAGCAATTTCTAAAGGAATGTGGAGTTACCAACGTTAATCAGGAAAATACCATTTAAATGAAACTAAGATGGGACAATGTACTTAGGAGCAAGCGGAGCAAATCATTTTTGCCGTTTACATGTCTGAGATCTTTGGTGTGCTTCACATTAATTAAATATCTTTCCCTTTTGTAGTTCTAATTCATTGCTATTTTTCTCAATTCATAAGTACACATGTCTTCAAAATTTGCTAGAATCGTAAGATTCTCAAGCTTCATTGCTAGTCTTTAACATAGTTTGCGGAGCATGCAAAAGTACTTGTGTTGGTAATCAGTAGTCTAACCAAAAGTGGTGTGTTGAAGACTGGAAGAACATTTAAAGTTCGTGCAATTGTCTAGCATTTATAAGACTGACACAAACCAAAATATATACAACTTTTATAGATGATCTTGATATCAGATTTATCAAATATGGATCCCCATTCTTGAATAAGATAAATTGTTGTATGAAACTTTTACGATGTATATAAGATAAATTGGTGTATGAAACTTTTGTGATGTATATATTTGATTACTAATTTGTATGAAGAAAAGGTAAGGGTGTGCATCTTAGATGTACTTTTTTATATATACGAGATAAAACAACGTTAAAAGTTTTATGCTTTATTGCCTTATAGCCAAATCTGCCTCTCCTTTTCTTGTAGTAGATAGTTGTGGTAAAATCTTCAAGGACATGCCATTTTCAAGCATGACTCAAGGTTCTAAATATAGATTAGAAGAAGAAGACGTGTAACAATTTGGTAGGAATAGCCATTATAAGTATTTATATTGCGAAGAAACGATAATTCTTGGGTTAGTTGAAGATTTTGAAACAAAAATTAAAGAGGTTTAGTTTATGCAAATGTTTAATTTGATTAAATTTGTGCTTAGTTTAGTATAGTTTAATTTTATTTCAAACCAATTTGATGTAATTAATACAGTCTAATTATTTGATGCTCTTATACGGTTATATTTAGAAGTGTATTCATAACCTAAGTGGAGTATGAGGTTTTTTTGGACCGAATAGATCCACACAAACCGGACCTCCTAATTAAATCGGATGGTTTTTTTTCATATTGAACCTTGAAAGTTAAGTGGTTTGGCCAAAAAAAATAATAATAATAATTTGATGACAGGTAAGATCGTTTCAAGTTTTGATGGCACTCTAGCAAAGCAGACTCTAAATCTCAACGATCCATTTCCGATTAGATCCCACCCCTAATTTGACCCATTACCCAAGGCCAGATTCTTGGTTTCACGTACACGGAAATCATTTGGTAACGAGACAAGACACTACTTGAGTTATGTCTCCTTCACAAACTTATCAAGTCTTTCATTGGGGAAAGTGTCTAAATGGGACATAGCGAATCTACTTTTCTAGTTCTTCATATAAAAGCCCCTAAAAACATTATAATTACAGAAAACCCCTAAAGTATTCTTCCTCTACTCTTTTCCCCTCGGCTACTGATCGATGAAAGCTTAAACCTTTCAATCTCTTCTTCTCCCAAACGTAAATGGCAGGTACCATCTCCACCTTGTTGCTCCTCTCATCTCCTTCAAACTCCAAAATCAACCCATTTCGCTATGTTCCATTTCAATCACGAACCCACCCAAATCGACTCTCATCGAGATCTTCATTACCTTCACTACAAATCCGATCTGGAATCCGAGAGATACGAGAACGAATCGAAAGTGTGAAGAACACACAGAAGATAACCGAAGCAATGAAACTGGTAGCCGCCGCTAGGGTTCGTCGAGCTCAAGAAGCAGTCATCAAGTCAAGACCTTTCACCGAAACTCTAGTCGAGATTCTTCACTCAATAAACCAAGCTGCTCAATTAGAAGACATTGAGTTTCCTTTAAGCAACGTTAGGACGGTAAAGAGAGTTGCTTTGGTTGTTGTAACTGGTGATAAAGGCTTATGTGGTGGTTTCAACAATGCAGTGATCAAGAAAGCTGATTTGAGAGTTAAGGAGTTGAAATCTAGAGGGATTGATTGTGTTGTGGTGAGTGTAGGGAAAAAGGGTAATTCGTATTTTAGACGGAGAGACGAGATTGAAGTTGATAAGTTTATAGAAGGTGGAGGAGTGTTTCCGACTGCTAAAGAAGCTCAAGTGATTGCAGACGATGTGTTTTCATTGTTTGTGAGTGAAGAGGTTGATAAAGTCGAGCTTGTTTACTCAAAGTTTGTGTCTTTGGTGAAATCTGATCCTGTGATTCACACTTTGTTGCCTTTAGCAATGAAAGGAGAGTCTTGTGATGTGAATGGAGTGTGTGTTGATGCAATGGAGGATGAGATGTTTAGGTTAACGAGTAAAGACGGGAAGTTGGCTGTGGAGAGGAGGAAGGTTGAAGTCGAGAAACCTGAGATTTCACCGTTGATGCAGTTTGAGCAAGATCCTGCTCAGATTCTTGATGCAATGATGCCATTGTATTTGAACAGCCAGATTTTGAGAGCGTTGCAGGAGTCGTTAGCAAGTGAGCTAGCGTCGAGGATGAGCGCAATGAGTAATGCGACTGATAATGCGGTGGAATTGAAGAAGACTCTGACTGTGGCTTATAATCGACAGAGACAGGCTAAGATCACTGGGGAGTTGCTGGAGATTGTAGCTGGAGCCGAGGCACTTCGAAACACTTAAGCAATAGAAAAAGCTGTACTTTTTATACATTTGTTGTTTGAGCAAATAATGTCATGATTCATGAGAATACTTTTAATCATCGAAAGCTGACCAAAGATTAGTAAATTCTCATTTGTCTCGAAGAAGCCAAAAGCATTTAAAGATGTAAATAGAGCAGTAGTAACGGCTAAAAACAAGTCTCAAATACTTGGTGGATTTCTAAAATCTAGACAGCACAAAAAGCATGAGAGAGAGAAGGAGAAACATCATATGGTTTGGTTCTTTAAATGATCATCCCCATTAACAAAAAAAAGGTTCTTTTTTTTAACCACCTACGCAAAACGAAAATAAGAATGGTAAAAAGAGCTTTGAATCGATGTTCAATCNAAGGAGAAACATCATATGGTTTGGTTCTTTAAATGATCATCCCCATTAACAAAAAAAAAGGTTCTTTTTTTTAACCACCTACGCAAAACGAAAATAAGAATGGTAAAAAGAGCTTTGAATCGATGTTCAATCTTCTTTCATCATCATCTTCATCGTCTTCTTCACTCAGGGTTGAGTTCAGAGGTACTTGAAAAGGATACCACCGTGAGTGGCAAAGAAGGGAGCAAAGACAAGAGACTCGACAGCCATAAGCTTAATGAGGATGTTCAACGAAGGTCCTGAGGTATCCTTCAAGGGGTCTCCGATGNGTTCTTTCATCATCATCTTCATCGTCTTCTTCACTCAGGGTTGAGTTCAGAGGTACTTGAAAAGGATACCACCGTGAGTGGCAAAGAAGGGAGCAAAGACAAGAGACTCGACAGCCATAAGCTTGATGAGGATGTTCAACGAAGGTCCTGAGGTATCCTTCAAGGGGTCTCCGATTGTGTCTCCAATCACAGCTGCCTTGTGTGGCTCTGAACCCTTTGGTCCAAGACTCTTTGCGTGCTCTGATACACCCGCCTGCAAATTATTCAAAATGCTTAAGAATTTGGTGTCACCTCTTAAAATGATTCAGATTTAAGGATAAGAGATTTTCTTTACCTCGATGTATTTCTTGGCATTATCCCATGCACCACCAGTGTTAGATGCCGAAATAGCAATCTGTTAATGGAGAAACGAAAGCATCGATGAGCATATGTTTAAGAACAGTCAGTTATTCACAAGAGAGCTGAGACTAGCTTATACCTGAACACCGGAAACAAGGGAACCAGCGAGAACACCAGAGAGGGTCTCAACACCAAAGAAGAATCCAACAATGAGAGGCGTAAGCATGACAAGGCAACCCGGGGGAATCATCTCCTTGATGGAAGCATCAGTGGAGATCTTAACACAGGTGGCGTAGTCTGGTTTGGCAGTACCTTCCATGAGTCCAGGGATGGTGTTGAACTGCCTGCGAACTTCTTCAACCATCTTAAGAGCAGCACTTCCCACACTCTTCATTGTCATGGCAGAGAACCAGTAAGGAAGCATGGCACCAACAAGCAGCCCAATGATAACCTTTGGGGTCAAGACATCGACGGTGTGGACTCCTGCACGGCTCACAAAGGCACCGAACAGAGCCAAGGAGACAAGAGCAGCAGAGCCAATGGCAAATCCCTGTAGACAATAAACCAGAATAACATGTCACATTACATGACAAGCAAAGGCGGGAATAATTAAAACACACAAGCATGCAGATTCGAGTTAAGCTCTCTAACTGATGCAGTATGAATAGATAGATTTAAACGAGGAACTAGATCAAAAACTATTTTCCATACCTTTCCAATAGCGGCAGTGGTGTTTCCAGCGGCATCAAGAGCATCAGTTCTTTCACGGATGCGGTGGCTCATTCCAGCCATTTCAGCAATACCACCAGCATTGTCACTGATTGGACCGTAAGCATCAATAGCCAAACCAGTGGCAATGGTACTGAGCATACCTAGAGCAGCAACAGCAACACCATACATAGCAGCAAAACTGAAGCTAACAAATATGCTGGCAGCAATTGCAAAGATTGGAATAATGACGGATTTGTATCCAAGAGCAAGTCCGAAGATAACATTGGTGGCTGCACCAGTTCTGCATGAGTCTGCAACATCTCGCACAGGGCTGCAAGAACATTGGAAAATTCGAATTAGCGGACTAGCTGCAAAAAAAATTAAGTCATCAAATATGGTGAACGTAGTATATTACCTGTAGGCATTGCTAGTGTAGTATTCAGTGACGAAACCAATGATGAGTCCAGCCCAAAGACCAACACAAACACACAAGAATAGTTGCCTGAAATAAAAATTGTGCCCCACAATTAGTGTAGTGCAACCCAATAGCAATGTCCAAATAAATGCAACTATATGGAAAGACGGATCTTACCAGTTCTTTACAACTTTCTGTGCTCCAAAGTTGAAGATGGTGAATTCGGAAGGCAAGCCAGTCCACGACACAATGGCAACTCCAACAGTCATGATAGCAGTAGAGATGATAAGCTGATTCTTCAATGCTGGCTCAATCTCCTTAACAGCCTTAATCTCAAAGAAATCAGTGGCAAATAGAGTGGTGATCAAACAAACCAAAATTCCCATGGAACTGATGAGCAATGGGTAGCACATGGCGGTGAAGTCATGGTTGATTCCGAAGGAGGAGATTGAAGCAACAACAAGAGCAGCACATGATGCTTCAGCGTACGAGCCAAAGAGATCAGATCCCATACCGGCAATGTCACCAACATTGTCACCCACATTATCAGCAATGACCTGTAACGCAACAAACAAAATTAAGTCAAAACTTCACAAGCATAGTGTTATCTATCATATACAGTTGAATATAAATACTTACAGCAGGGTTCCTAGGATCATCTTCCGGAATATTCCTCTCGATTTTACCGACAAGATCAGCGCCGACATCAGCCGCCTTAGTGTAGATCCCACCACCAACACGACCAAAGAGAGCCATGGAAGACCCACCAAGACCATAACCGGTAATAGCCTCGAACAAACCTTCCCAATCATCACCATAATAGATCTTAAACACATTAATAGTAATGTAAAGCACCAACAAACCGCTTGCGGCAAGAAGGAAACCCATCACAGCACCGGATCTAAACGCAACTTTAAACGCCTTTCCGACACCTTTCCTCGCTTCCAAAGTGGTTCTAGCATTAGCGTAAGTCGCAATCTTCATGCCCCCGAAACCAGACAGAACCGATGTAACAGCACCGAGCACGAAAGCAATGGTACTGAAACCAGCAGTAGCCAATGCAGACTTGCAAGTCCTGGTCGAGTCGTAAGTGCAAGGCTTGTCCTTGGTGCTGAATCCCTCAACAGAGCCGAGGAANTCGCTTCCAAAGTGGTTCTAGCATTAGCGTAAGTCGCAATCTTCATGCCCCCGAAACCCGAAAGAACCGATGTAACAGCACCGAGCACGAAAGCAATGGTACTGAAACCAGCAGTCGCCAATGCAGACTTGCAAGTCCTGGTCGAGTCGTAAGTGCAAGGCTTGTCCTTGGTGCTGAATCCCTCAACAGAGCCGAGGAAGACAAAGATAACACCAGCAAAGAACACCATAAACACACCAACGTATCTATACTCGGTGAACAAGAAGGAAGTTGCACCTGTTCCCAAACAGATCCGAAAACATCAATTCACGATTCCAGAGNAGCCGAGGAAGACAAAGATAACACCAGCAAAGAACACCATAAACACACCAACGTATCTATACTCGGTAAACAAGAAGGAAGTTGCACCTGTTCCCAAACAGATCCGAAAACATCAATTCACGATTCCAGAAGATACTAAATCAGTTCTACATGATTTGACCAAAACAGAGCCAGATCTAAAAACAGAGCAACGAGATCTGGTCAAAAACCTTACCATCAGAAATAGCAGCCTGAATCTCAGCACACTTAGCAACAACACTCTGGTCATTAACACCTTCTTCTTCCTCGATCAGGTAATCACCATAACCATTCTTCCCATTGTTGGAGCCACCGGAAGAAGACGAAGCGCCGAGATCAGCAGAGACCTTCACTTTAGAGACGATAAACCACTGAACAAGCGAAAACACGATGCCGATCACGGCACAGACCGGTATCAGAATCTCCGTCCAAAGTTCCGGCAAAAGCGTTGTCGCCACCATCTCTCTTACCAAACCAAAAAAACAAAACTAAAAGAGAGACGCAACACAGAGACTTAAAAACGATGAAGGAGAAAGAATATGAAGAGATGAATCGGTGAAGGATATAATCGTGTCGTTTTATAACACTACCTCTCCTTCTCTTCGGATGCTCCATCAAGTTGGAATCCGGTACGGTTACGTACACGGTTCTTACGGTACACCTTCAGATTGGTTTTGGTAATCTATTAAATCGGGGTTAAAGCGCGTGAAGATGACGCGCGTACTGTCGGAATATAGATCTGACCAGTAGTTGTCAGACACGAATGCGAAGTAACGCTTGAGTCAATCTCTGACCGTCGATTTTAGGGTAACTACGTGTTCATCGAGATTTGATTGTATCCGTCGGATTGTGATGTAGAGGATTACCACTCTTGTGTGATTTGTTGTAGTCAAAATCTCTTTTTAAGTGGTAGAAAATTTAATTATTGTTAATTAGAGGATTATTGTTATCCATATGGTATATTCGAGTAATTAACGGCAGTATTAGTAATGGTCTTTATCCAATCCGGTTAATACATTTATTGTAATTCTAGATATGGTTAAGTTAAAAGTTCAAATCATTAAATATTAATTTCATATTTTAAAACAGTAACCCTAGTCAAAATCAAATTAGAATATACCGTATGAACAGCAAAAAAGGAAATTCATTAGTCAAGATTTCATTAAAAGAAAAAAACGACCCTAGTGTAGATCTAAAGAAAAATGAAAAGTTAGAGCTTACCATAGGAGTGCATTTATTTACTTACGTATTCACTATAATTATAAATGCTTGCTATAATTGAAAATACTTTGATATACCAACTAAAATTACATTTATGTAGAAATTGATTTGATGACTAAATATTATTTTTTAGTGATAAGATGAAGATCAATGATCTGTCAATCTGTCATACGGTATAAAAAATAAAAAACTTTACAAACTTGTAGTACATGGGGATAAATGGAAAATACATTAGTTTTTTTTTTTGGGGCAAACATTTGTCAAAATTTCAGTTTTATAAAAACATTACCCCTAGTCAAAATATAATACTCTTTTAATTAGAACATACTATNCCCCCAAAAAAAAAAAAAAAAAAAAAAAAAAGAAGAATACATTGGTCAAGATTTCATTTAAAGAAAAAAAAAATCCTGGTCAAAATCTAAAATAAATAAATTAGTTAGAACATACCATCTGTATATAAATTAACTAGATTTTGATCCGCGCCAAGCGCGGAATTTATATATACAATAAAATAAAATAAAATAATAATCTAATTTATTGTTCGTACTCT
>OVAF01002786.1:3952-18428 GCA_900406245.1 Odontarrhena argentea | reverse complement strand
AAGAGCTGCTGCTCGTGCTGGAGGTAAGGGAAAGAATGCTGACGATGGTTTGACGCCAGAGCAACGCCGTGAAAGGTAATCAAAACGAGTTGCTATTTGGTGTTTGATGTGTGATGATTTCATCTGCTTTGGTTCTGTATTTTAGGGATGGGAAAGCGTTGCAAGAGAAGGCGGCAAAGAAAGCTGCTCAAGCTGCAGGTGCGAGCTCTGGTGGTGGAGCAGCAGCCAAAGGTACCACCAAGAAGTGATCCTTTTGGTTTGTCTACATTCTAGACTTTGTGTTTTTGGCTTTGTTACTCTTCCAATGTTTACAATTGGGTTGTTTAGATCTGAGCATGGCTCTTGTCTGATTCCCAAATTACTGTTTCTGAATTAAGTTTCCTAACTTTCATGCTTGGGTAAAATCTTATTTGCTTTTTATTTGATCTCTTATGAAGTATATATACTTGCATTGGTTACTTTATGTTTCAACTTTTCAAAACCTGAGCTTTGTCCTTTGTATCCCATTGTACTGTTTCTGTGATGAAGTTACAGTCTGCTGCTTATGCTAGAAGTTACCGTCTCTTTTTGGGAGTAGTACTAGTTACCCTGACTTTTACGCCCCTGCTCCCCTCGTCTCTCAAAATGTTGAAATTAGCTCCTATGAATCTGAGCTTTGCTCTTGTCTGAATATCATTATTCCGTCTTTTAGATAGCAATGTTCTTAGAGCTGCTATGAAGTAGTTTATGAGAGATGGTAAGTTGATAGATTTGATTTCGAAATTACTTACTTTAATCAAACTCAAAATTTGTCTACTCAATTTTGGGAATGTAATATCAGAGTGGGGATCATAGATCCGTGTTTCCTCAGTTAGTTTACCTTTGATTAGATGCATCTTTCTCTTGTACACTTTGAATCTCATCTCTGTGATGGTTCGTCTAAGTTTCTCTGTTGCTTTGCTGGAGCTCTCTGAGATTCATTAGTTTGCTCCTACTTTATTTAGTTGTATTTAGTTTGAAGTTAGTGTATTAGACCACCCCAACCAAGAGTCAAAGCTCCATTTTGACATTAATAGTGCTTTTTACTCGGCCAACAAGCGACTTGGTGTTGAAATGATTCTCATAGTCTATGTGTGCCCTCTCGGGAAGAGTCTCATACATGTCGAGGTCCACTCCAACATCCTTGAATAAAAGGGTTAGCATACTGTTAATGTGGACTTGTGGATTAGTAAAAATTAGCATTGGTTCTGGGTAGCTAAAGAACTCATCAATGAAAAAGGATCCAGGATTGTGCGTCCCGTTTTCTAGCAAGGGTCCGCCACTGTTCTTCATGAGACCTCCGATTCCTTTGTAAATCATCATGAGCTCGGTGGCATTTGCACTTAAGTACTCGGTTCTAGAGAAATTTGTGTTCAGAGAGTATAATGCAACATCGGATATTTAACATTGGAGAACCGAGCATCCTCAATGGAAAGGTGATCGATCATTCGTGGCAATTTTCCTCCATATCGTGTTGGCCTTGGCAAAGTGTGGGGCTGCTTCATAGGTTTTCTCAGGGAATCGTTATATGCGACAAAACCCTTCCATCGAAAGTGCATACTTTACCACTTTGAACGCTAGTTTTACTTCCCCTCCTCTACCTTGAGAGAGGTATACTATAGCAAGGAAATCTTGATGGGTTCGGTTAATCCATTCTAGAGAGTTTAGGCATGTTCATGTTTGCAAGCAACTCATCAACATAGTAGCAAGCCAGGGTGGGAAACTCTCCGCCTGGTTGAGTATAGCTTCATAGTAAAGATTCATAATTTTGACCAAACGCAAGCATGTCCGTCCCCTTCCATTTAGGAATCTTCACCTCTTGACATCAATCAACTCAAATCTCTATTTTTTTTTCATTTTCCTTTGTCACCACAACTCAAATCTATTTAAATGGCTATAAACAAAAGGTCATGCTAGTTTTACTTTGTGAGGAAAGGCCATTCAACATGTGATTTTACTACCAATTTGTAAAAAAAAAAACCTTCATTTAAGCACAAAAACCCATGTGAAGTCATCAAGCTAAAAAATCCTTATTCAAAACGTCCATATTCTTGAGCTCAATTCTCAAACAAGAAAGTTTACATCTCTCACAAAGTCACTTAACTATACTACTCAAAACTCCAACCAATACAACATCAATCAACAAGAATTAACACTTTTCAATTGGTTATAATTCGTATTCATAATAAAAATGGAAAATTGAAAATCTAAAACTTGATTCAAATGGAAGACATAGTGATTGTCTAATTGACAACAGACCTTGAGTTGTAGAAAACACTGAAGGAGTAATTTTTTTTTGTTCTTTTTTTCAATACCGAAAGGAGTAATTAAGCTAGGAATGAAGTGATTCGAGTGATTAAACTTGTTAAAAACCAAAATTTAGCAAACTAAAAACTTGACGAGATTCTTAATTCATGCTAATACAGTAGAACCTCTATAAATTAATACTCGATAAATTAATAATCTCTCTAAAATAATAAAATTTGCTGGTCCCGAGTTGGGTCAATGTAAAAATGAACAAAATTCGATAAGATAATAAGATAATAATGTTTTAGAAACTCCAATGTAAATATATGGTCCCAATTATATCATAAATTAATAATCATATAAATTATGGTTATATAACTAAGATCATTTACTAAAATATGATTATATTGTTGCTTGTTTTTACTTATAGTTGAAATCTTTTCAAAGTCTTTCTTTAATTTTACTTATTCGATAAAATATGTATATATATATATATATATGCTGTCTTTTCGATATGTATTCAAGACTCATAAAAAATTATAGATATGACAATTGATTCTTTATGCATAATATTTTTTTTAATTTCAACGTCAACATTGATAATATTCGTCATATTTTCTTGTAAATTTTGAAATTACAAACATTTATCATTTTCATTTAGATAATCCAATATGTTATTAAAATCATATCCATTGCGAATTAAGCTTAATAATTTCAACTTTGAATATGCATCTATTATTATAAATTTCTTAATATAACATGATTTAATTATTATTTTTTTTTAAAAACTATGGATTATAATTAGCCATTTTTATAAATTAATAAATATTAATTTATCGATAAATTAATATCTCTCTAAATTAATAAATTTTCAAAGTCCCAACATTATTAATTTATAGAGGTTTTACTGTATCTGTATTTTGAATTTTTTCAAACATGTCAAAAGAATTTTTTACCCATGAGTAAAAAATTATAAACCTTTTTCCATGTTTTAACCAATCAAAACGAAGTTTAGAATGGCAGAAACACTTAACTAATACTTATAAAAGAGTAACTCAAGTGTTGGGTTTTTTTTTCTCTCCCAGGCGACCTTCCTGAGACGTCCTGTGTCCTTTGGTCCGTAGGACCAACCCCTGCATTATCCGCTAGTTTCTTTCCTCTTCCAGACCTTTTTTCAAATTTCACCTTTCTTTTTTCAAAACCCTTTTCCCCTTTTATAAGATTCTCCTCGAGGTTTGGAATAGTCAACGCTTCTCCGCCGGACGGCAGGCCGACGGTGGCCCTAGGCAACCGGAACCTAGCCATGAAGTTGGTTTCCTCAACAGTTGTTTCCCTCTCCTTCATCCGCTGACTTCGATTTGCACACCACTGCTCCTCTGCTGAACCACCCGCTACCCCGGTCAACTTAAAATGACTGCCTTGCTCTGTTTGGGTCTCCCCATCCACTAGTCTTCCTCTTTAAGCATCTCTCTGCTTCGTCCTCTGTTTCTCTTGGCTTACTCTGTCTACTCCCGCAGTTGACTCCCCTGTTCCCTAAACAGCGAGCTCCAATCCCTTGCTCTCTCCCCTTACTCTCTTCACGTCTTGAGTCCACTATGTCTCGCCGCTACACTAGGGAGGAGAAAGGCAAGGGCCTTGTAACAGAACTTCCCGCTCCACGCCCTCAACGGCTCCGGATACAAGCTCCAGAAGTGGATAATACAGCTCTCATTGTCGCGAACTCCCATACTCTGATAGGTAGAGTCACTAATCCGGAGGCGCAACGTGTCTGGCCTGTTATCTCCTTCCTGTCCAGAAGATGGAACCTCCAAGAACGTGCTACAGGCTCAGATCTAGGCCATGGCATCTTCCTGTTCAAGTTTGAAAGCGAAGAGGACATGCTACAGGTCCTTGCTAACAGACCATACCACTATTCTGCTTGGATGCTGATACTTCAGAGGTGGGAACCTGTGATTTCTCCTCTGTTTCCTTCAGACATTCCTTTTTGGGTCACAGTCCGAGGCCTACCTCTCCACTATTGGACGTCAGATATGCTCTATAGCATTGGCAAGGAGCTTGGTCGTATCCACAGAGATGACATCTTTCCGGCAGCCGCTCGCTTCAGAGTCACGATTAATGGTCTCCAACCACTAGTCAAAGAATCAGTGGTCGATTTTGCCTCAGGAGAAGAAGCTCCTATTACTTTAGAGTATGAACAGCTCCAAAGTCACTGCTCTGCCTGCTTAGTTCTTACCCATGATTACACCTCTTGCCCACTCCGTCACTCTTCTCCACCCTCACCTCCCAGGAAGGAACCACTCACTCTCCCTCCGCCTCCTCCCACACGGAGACAGGTCCCGTCGCCGGCTAAAGACAGGATACCACACTCAGAACGACCTCGCCCCCCTCCCTCACGACCATTGTCTCCACGCAGACGTAAGGAAGCTGAACCCACCCCGTTCAGCAGCAAAATAGACCGCCATGGCCGAGAGTATGGTCCCAGACCTTCGGAAAGGCTACTGCCACCACGTCTTCCCCCCTCTCAATCTCTTCGTCGAAGCCACAAGGCTGTAACAAGTGATACTTCTCGAGGAATTGCGCTCTCGGCTCAGCCAACGATTCCTCTTCCCCCTCCCCCGAGTCATCATCAGCAAGAGACGAGCCTTCTCCCTGCCCAACCAGTGGTCTCCAACCTTCCAGCTCCTGATACTCTGGGCCGCAGCTCCACACCATACCTCAACGCTCTGGTGTTTCCAACTTCCCCGGAACACCCGCGAGAAGTGACACCGGACTCTTCTCGGGCTCGGAGACCGCCCTTAGAACGCAACCTGCTTTATGAAATCTCGACTCCCATCCCAGCACCTCGCTCCCAAGAGGAAATACTCGCTGAATTACAAGAGGTCACACTGCAATATATGGATGTCCCTGATCCCAAGGAGCGCGCAGCGCGGCAGCAACGCGTATACGCCAGTGAACAGCACGGACTGATGGCATCCACGGCAGCCACTATAGCCGCTCGAGAAGCCCAACGCCACCAAGAACCTCTAGTCACTCTACAGATGACAGAGCTCAGCCCTCCCAGAAATGTTCCGGCTCCTCACGCAGCTGCACCTACGCAATCTCAGTCCCACAACACACATGAAACAGGCCCAACAAAAAAGAAAAGAGGCAGACCAGCACTCAACAAACGGGCTACTGTTGCTTCTCAACAAAAGCAACATCTTCTGGGGGCTAACTCAAAGAAGAGAAAGACGCGAATCATCCAATTGTCCCCGCGCATCCACAGTTCAAACCGGTCCTCCAGAGGCCTCTCCTCTGCTATCGGCTTACCTAGGGACCTCGCAGCAGGCCCTTCTGCTAGACACATCCAGGCTCATATGGAAACTAATGGGACCTCAATCACCTCTACAGCGGACCAAACAGCAACTACTTCATCTCGTCAAGCTAGCTCCACGGGTAGAAACAGAGCTGGCTCTACAACTGCACACTCAGCGGATTTTCGGAGTCCGCGCGGCCCTCTTCCTTAGCCATAATGGCTTGGAACTGTCAGGGAATTGGAAACAACCCTAAAGTTCGTCGAGTCCGTGAGATTTGCAAGAATTTTCTCCCGGATGTAGTGTTTCCAATGGAGACAAAAAATCAATCCTCTACTGTTTTAGACAAATGTAATCTCCCTGATTTTACGTCGCACTTTCTTGTCCCTCCAATTGGTTCTAGTGGAGGTTTGGCCTTCTTTTGGAAATCTAATGTAACTGTGGACATCTTGAGTTCCTCTTTGCACTTTATTGACACCAAAATCAGCTACAAACATGAAACTTCTTTTGTTTCATTCATCTACGGGCCACCAGTTCAAGGAGATCGGATGCAGTTCTGGGCTGATCTCACCACACTCGGACAGAGTAAAACCTCACCTTGGGTCATGACTGGAGACTTGAATGAAATCATCAGTAACGATGAGAAGGATGGGGGCCCAGCCCGCAGTGAATCTTCCTTCCTGATTTTTAAAGCTTTCATCTCCTCTCTTGGTCTTCTTCACGTCAAGCACACAGGGAACTGCTTTTCCTGGAGAGGGAAACGACATTCTCATAATGTCAAAGAACGTCTTGACCGATCCCTAGCTAACTCTAGTTGGTTTGAATCCTTCCCGACAGCTCGCTGCCAGTACCTCAGATTTGAGGAATCTGACCACAGACCATTGCTCACCTTTTTCGGGCATCAACCAAAGAGATCGAAAAGCCAATTCCGTTTCAACAGAGCTTTATGCCTCAAGACTGAGATTCGGGATCTCATCCAAAACGCTTGGAGAAGTTTCTCCTATGAATCCATTCTCAGCAAGGTAGACCGCTGCCGGTCACATCTGATCCAATGGACTTCGGAGAATAAACGCAATGGCTCCAAGGATATAAAGGACGCCCAGATCGCCCTGGACTCAGTACTTTCGACGGGAACTTCTGACCAAGCCACCATCGATACTATAAAACTAACTCTTAAGGGAGCCTATGCCGAGGAGGAGAGTTTTTGGCGACAGAAGAGCCGAATCCAGTGGTTACAGGAGGGAGATAAGAACACTGGTTACTTTCACGCGGTTACAAAAGGAAGACGGGCCTCAAATGCCTTGTATGTCATTGAAGATGAATCAGGAGCGGCCTTTTTTGAAGATGATCAGATAAACTCAATTATCTCTGGTTTTTACCAAAATCTCTTCACAACCAATGGAAACAGAGACTTTCAATTGGTTAATGAGATCCTTTCTCCTGCAATCTCAGCTGCAACAAACCTTCAACTCATATCCATACCCGAGGCTAAGGAGATCTATGAGGCAGTTTTCTCTATTAATGGGGACAAAGCCCCGGGTCCCGATGGATTTTCAGCCTCCTTTTACCACGCATTTTGGGACATCATCCAACATGACGTGGTCCGCGAAGTCCAACACTTCTTCATAACAGAGAGAATCAACCCCCGCCACAATGAGACTCATGTCCGGCTCATCCCGAAAGGTTTCGCTCCTAAAAAGGTCTCCGATTATAGACCCATCGCGCTTTGCTCCACACATTACAAGATCATAGCAAAGATTCTTACTAAAAGGCTTCAACCTCTTCTATCGTCTTTCATATCCGAGTATCAAACCGCCTTTGTCCCTAAACGGGCGATCTCGGATAATGTTCTCATTACACATGAGATCCTCCACTATCTTAAAACTTCAAAGGCGAAAAAGTTTTGCTACATGGCCGTGAAAACGGACATGAGTAAAGCTTATGACCGCATTGAATGGGGTTTCCTTGAAGCGGTTCTACAAAGACTTGGTTTCCACACAAGGTGGATAGCTTGGATAATGGAATGTGTTTCTTCCGTGTCTTATGCCTTTCTCATCAATGGTGCACCAAGACGAGTTGTTACACCCTCTAGGGGCTTACGTCAAGGCGACCCCCTTTCTCCCTACCTCTTCATCATATGCACCGAGGTACTCTCAAGCCTATGCAAGAAAGGCCAATTGGACCGCTCTCTTCCCGGTATCCGCATTTCTAGATATAGCCCGCCTATAAACCATCTCCTCTTCGCCGATGACACGATGTTCTTTACCAAGTGTGGGGCTAAAACTTGCAAAGCCCTCACAAAAGTACTAGACCAATATGCACATGTCTCGGGTCAAGTGATTAACCGGTCTAAGTCTTCGGTTTCTTTCTCCAACTTGACGCCACACGCTCCAAAGGCTAGAGCAAAGCGGATCCTCCGGATTGAGAATGATGGAGGTGTTGGTAAATACCTCGGTCTCCCCGAGTATTTTGGAAGAAAGAAGAAGGATTTGTTCTCCTCCATTGTTGATAGAATTCTTCAAAAAGCCGCACATTGGGATACTCGATTCCTCTCCAACGCCGGCAAACAAGTGCTCCTTAAATCGGTCCTTTCCGCTACTCCAACCTATACAATGACGTGTTTCAAACTACCTATCTCCCTATGTCAACGAATCCAATCCGCTCTCACCCGCTTTTGGTGGGATGACAAACATGGAAAACGCAAAATTAGTTGGGTAGCATGGGAAAAGCTTATTCTCCCAAAGTCACTTGGCGGATTAGGTTTCCGGGACATTGCAAGCTTCAATGATGCCTTACTCGCAAAACTCACTTGGAGATTGTTGAAGATGCCCCACTCTCTCTTAGCTCGGGTTCTATTTGGCAAGTATTGTCTAACGGAGTCACTCCTTACTTGCACACCACCAAAGACTTGCTCTCATGGTTGGCGAGGAATCATGATTGGCCGAGACATCCTTAAGCTTGGTCTAGGATGGATAGTGGGAGATGGCTCTAAGATTAATGTTTGGTCCGACTTTTGGCTTTCTTATGCACAAACCGAAGCTCCCTTTGGTCCCCCTCCCGAAGACTTACAAAATCTCAAAGTGTCAACTCTCATCCTCCCCAATTCCCATTCTTGGGATATTGACGCTATCCATCGCTACCTACCTCATTATGAAGCCATCATTCGGAGAATCTACTTAAGTGAACGCCATACAAGTGACGTTTTGGCTTGGTTACCGGAGAAATCCGGCATCTACTCTACACGTTCGGGCTATGCATTAGCCAAAGCTCAACTACGTTTGATGCCATCGGAACATTTCCATTGGAAACAACATATTTGGAACGTCAAAACCTCCCCCAAGCTACAACACTTCCTATGGAAGCTCAAACGTAAAGCTCTTCCCGTGGGCACCAACCTTGCTGTCCGTGGAGTCACCTTAGCCACGCTTTGTAAACGTTGTGGGGAAGTTGAGACTGAAGTCCACATCATCTTCCTGTGTCCTTTTGCGCGAAGAGTTTGGGCCCTTATACAGGCTTCCTTTAAACCGCAAATCAATCCGGACTCCACACTTGATACATTTTTTCTTGAGGCGCCACGAATGATTCTTCTTCCTCCGGTTGGTCTTCACATTCCTCTTCACCCGTGGATAGCTTGGCATCTTTGGAAAGCACGAAACGTCTTGATTTTTGATAACCGCTCCGTCACCGAAGACGAAGTTCTCTCCCACATCATCACGGACGCAAGAGAGTGGCAACTTGCTCAGCATCATCAACAAGCCTCTCCATCTCAGGCCACTAGAAGCCCGCCACCGCCACCGTCTCAATCTGCTTTCTCATGCTACGTCGATGCGGCTTGGTCGTCATCATCCTTTAGGTGCGGAATGGGATGGTGCTTCTTGGATCCACTTCGTTCGGAAGTCTCTCAAGGATCCACTAGGCACCCCTTTACCTCTTCCCCGCTTATGAGCGAAGCTTTGGCCCTTAAAACTGCCCTCAAGGCAGCCCTTTCTCTTGAGATAGATCACCTCAACGTGTTCTCCGACTCTCAAACTCTTGTTTCGCTACTCGTTTCGAATGGTGAAATTAATGAACTGAAAAGCGTTCTTGGGGACATTCGTTGTCTTACGGAAATCTTTTCCTCTATCTTCTTTTATCATGTACCTCGGTCACAAAATGTTGCGGCCGATAGCTTAGCAAAACTTGCCTTGTCCTCCTAGTTGTACTCCTCTTTTAATTAATGAAGTATGGTTTGCCAAAAAAAAAAAGAATGGCAGAAACACTTATCTTTTGCTGAGATGTGCTAATGGGTTGATGAATTCAAGTTTCAAGGTTGAACAAGCAAGTTAAAAAAGATATATATCAGCCCAACTCCTTGCTCGCACCCGGTACATTTGGCCGGTATACCTTACCGGATGAAATTCCTTGAGTGTACCCAGTTGAAGTGCCCGGTTAATAGTATGTTTTTTTCTTAAAACTTCACACCCATTCTTCTCACCATGTCGGCCAAAATCCTTGACGTGCACACGGTAGAAGCGCGCTGCACATAGCTTATTTTAAGTGCGCTTGACGTAAAAAAAATGTTTAGGCATTTAGAGACTCGGAGAGTGGAATTTTTTTCATTTCCTCATTTGGTTCATCTGGTAGGTAAACCATAAGTTGTTGTCCTTTAACTATGGAAAAAAACTCCTTGGGAGTTTCAAAGTGTAATCGCACCATAGGGTATTGCTTAACCCACTGATCGATTATCAATGCGTTCAACCACTTATTTACCGAGCTATTAAGCTAGTTTCGTTAATATACTCTCAATATAATAAGGTATTCAACAAACTCCTTTTATCTACTATCTACACGAAATGCAGGTTCTTATGTTTTATGTGGGGTCACTCCACTAGTCGTATCCTCAATTTGGAGATCGGCTCTGGAGGTTTAACCGATTTATATTGATCGTAGTAAGGGTCTCCAAGTTGGGGAATTCTCCAGTTGTTTCGCCAGAGATCCGGTTCATTTTTCAGCGAGTACGAGAATTTCTCCTCTCCATAGTCGGCGCCAAATGTGAGTGTCCAAACTCATGCTAATTTTATTATCTATTGAATAAGTTTTATTTAAAAAAATTAGGGAATGAAAACCTCTGAGAACGAACAGTAAAAACAGATCAATAGATGATTTTTATTGTTGTTATGTATA
Source organism: Odontarrhena argentea (assembly GCA_900406245.1). Taxonomy (NCBI): domain Eukaryota; kingdom Viridiplantae; phylum Streptophyta; class Magnoliopsida; order Brassicales; family Brassicaceae; genus Odontarrhena; species Odontarrhena argentea. The sequence continues at coordinate 7,707 of OVAF01002786.1, read as the reverse complement.
ACTTAGAATACAAAGAGTTTGTGCAAAATAGGAAACGTTTCCACTAGGAAAAAAAATCAAATATTTACAAGTCTGCCTCCCTTTATAGGGAAGATGTGTGGAAACCTAGTCTCGAATATCAGGTGAACATATATTTAAGATCTATCTCTATCCATTTCTTCGACCGTCTTGTGCATGTAGGATTTGTTTGCCTCGTCCCACTGTCCATCCGGTTGAGTTCATTATTCTCTTGGCCAAGCATAGGCATATATTTGCAATATGCCCCATTCAAACTTCCTTTTAGTTTTCTACTTGCGCCTAGCCATTCTTTGGATTTAACTCATTTGTGCGGCTAATATACTTATTCTTTCACCGTTCAATGAATCGGAGATTTTAATGCCAACACCAACCGTCTTGTTAAAATAAACAAAACTTTCTAGAAATTATCATGAGTTGGGTTCAATTAAACTCTCATGAGTTAAGTTCCATTAATTTCTTAATTTTCTTGTTCTTTCTTTCTTTTTAAATTTGTGACTGATGAACATAAATATTGTCCTTTAATAGTTTAGTAAGACTAAGAAAGAAAAACAACTATAAATGAAGACTCTTTTTTTTTCTTTAGAAATAAATGCTAATAAGATCATATTTTTTTGTGGGCAATAAGATCATCTTTTAGACTGAGCAACTAATTTATAACATTTTTATGATTTATAAATATGTGTTATTGAAAAAACCAAACAAACAGACAAAAAGACACGTGTGTCACCATTTAATTGTCTCCCAAAATCATTTGCTCTCTGGGTATTTTGGCTTATTCTCCTTTGCATTTCCTCCATCTAGCCACAAGAATTATAAAAGAAAAATAATTTATATTACGTTAACACAATGCGCACATGATTTATTCGCGTCCAACTTTGTGCTAAATGCTTTAATAAACAGGATTATATTATGCTGTCTCAAATCTAGAAATTTACCTAAATAGGAAGAACACAATCTAAGGGTCCTCACAAATGTTTTACTATAAATGGTTAACTGAATTTAATTTTGTTATGNTTTTTTTTTGAACCTTTTTTTTTTTTTTTTTTTTTTTGTCAAATGTTATGAACCTTCTATGTATCATATTTCAAGACAAACTTTGGAGAGCTTTGCCTTGGAATTTTAGTTTTTAATTTGTCAGAAAATACAAAAGCATGATTTGTAAAGTATTCGTTTACCTTTAATTACCATGTATTTGATTGAAGTAAACAATTGTGAGATATATGAAAACATAAGATTATAATTTTACTGAAAATTAAATGATCGATCAATACATTGTATGTGGACAAGAAGGAACACAGTTGTAGATGTAACTTTACAAACATGCATGGTTTATGCAGGCTTGATTAATTATTAACATTAATTTAGTTAAATAAAGTAATATATAATAAATAAATTAGCTCATATATTTATATATATTCATGTGGATGATGAGAGATTCCATTACATTGCCTCCTGGCTCTTCTCTACTCGCATATAGGCATATAGCTTTGCGAAGTCAGCCTCACATGTTACTAAATGAGCTTTGCTTATTCATTCAACTTCTTAATAATTAAATTTAACTATATTATGTACAGTATAAAACTTATATGAATAAATATTACATAGTTCATGCACTTATCAAAAAAAAGGGAAAAAAAATAACAAACAATACTAAAATCATTACTAAACTAGGTAATATGACGTGTTTGCCATTTCCCGAAGCTACAAAAAGCAATCTACAAGTTTTGTTCTGTAGTTATCTTTCGCAATGGTAAAAGAATATTTTTAAAAGTTGCATTCATTGACAGAGAGGAATCTTACACTCCCCATTGTTTAACTAATTCAAAGAATGTGAAAAAGTTCATATTCTAATCTCAAATCAGAATTCAAAGTATCCATAATTTCACATGGCGATTTCAGACATAATTTGACTGAAACAAAGCATTTTTTTTTTTACACATGCAGTAACGCTCTTATGAAGCACTAATATAAATTTAATTCAATATATGTGTACTTTAATAGTACTATCATCCCTATGGAATTTTTTTTTTTTTTTTTTTTTTTGGGTAAATCAAGGTAAAATATTCGGGCGTTTTCAAATCTGGCGATTAATAATAATCCCTTCAAAGTGAGTGTAGCTGTCAGAATAGCTCACTCATCGAATTTTATAATGGTCTAAAGTGTGACATCATTTCAACCAACCAAATAAGATTTGATAAAAATCAATCGCCTAGACCCAGAGGACGACTCCTTATGGAGTGATAGAAATTTTTCTTTTTAACCATGAGGATTTTGTTTTAACACTTTCAGCCATGTGGATTTTCAACTCTAACTCTTGTGAACCTTTCTACATTTTATGTTTTTTTATCTCAATTAATGTTGTCCACTCGGCTATGCGGCTGTCTTTCCTAAAATGGACAGTGACATATATAAACATAAAAAAAAACTTATGTAAATACTGAACCTGAATTTGAAAAATAAAAAAAAATTAAAGTAAACAAGATAAAATCATGGCTTCATACTTTCTTACCCTAGGACTGAGGATATTGGCACCAATGAATAATACATAGGCGTAAGATTGAACCTGGAGTAAGGTTTAGGAGAAAATCAGACCAAAACTAATTGGTCACACACTAAGTATGAGTAAAACACTAAGTTTTATGCTCTATCCAAATATATGAGTATATCAAAATCTTGAACCAAAAAAAATCCAAGATATACTTGAGCTAATTCATTGGACAAGAAAGCAAACTTATTATCCTCTTTGTGTTTTTATCAAAGCATATACTTATCAATATCTTTACTTTGCAACACTAATAAGAATCATGAGATTTTGTAAAAAATATCAACTTTTTTAGTAGTTGAATGATTATAATCGTTTAACGGTTTTATAAAAGGGAAAAACAGATTCTTGACCTTAGTATTCAGCTTACCCTTTTGAACCCTATGAAGGCTATGCTTAGAAGTTTGTAATATTTAATATATATATTTTTTTCTCTCTTTTTCGACAATACTTGTTCTTTCTTCTTTTGCAATGAAAGAAAATATGTACAAGTGAAGTTATATAGGCAAAAGTGACAAGTGAATTTTGTTGTTTGTTTTGTGTTATTGTTTTTTCCTTCTATTTTTATTATCTGATTCACCACCTCAATACTCGTTTAATTATTACAAAGATTAATACAACAATATTTGTCTTTTTATATGCACTAATTTATTCGAATAAGCTATGCAATTTTAAGAAATATATGTTGAATTCTGCTGGAATATGCAAATCTAAAATACCATTTAGATTTTCTATCCCCAAATATTTGTCACAACATCAAATTGTGGACATCCAAGTTCCGATCGTATGATTGCAACATGCTTCTATACAACCAAATTGTTCATATTTTAGTTAAGATGGCATATTATCTTTATGCTTTCTATTTAGTTTATCGGTATCTATCTCAATGGTTGACTCTTTATTTGTATCATGATTATGACTATGTAACATATTTTTTTGTTTAATTTGATTTTGTTGGAAAAAAAACCTTTATATATTTTTAAAATCATTGAGGTTAGCTATCTCATTNTTATATCATTTTTTTTTTTTTTTTTTTTTTGAAAGAAACCTTTCTATATTATGTTAGATGATGTAATTAGGAATGTCGTATACTAACACCAACTTGCTGATCTATATTGAGGTTTGATATTTAAAAGGTAAGACAATGACAATTGACAAAGAATGTATTCTTTTCGAAAATTTATTGTATATTGGC
>OVAF01002785.1:0-14478 GCA_900406245.1 Odontarrhena argentea | reverse complement strand
GAACAACTATGTCTGAGTCATACACAGTGTGATTTCAGGACAACTTCCCTTCAATTATGTTATAGTAGTAGACAGTATTTGTAGAGAATTTTTTTGCTTAAAATACAGTGTAATAATTAAGTGTTATTTGTTTGGTATAATCGGTTTAATTTATTAGATTGTTATGGCAAGTAATATATGTTTGAGTCAAATTCGTTAGATATAATTCATTCTAAATTAGGAATCTGTATATTCTCAATCATTTTTAGAAAGATTGGATTTGATTTAACCATGATATTCGTGATAGACATCTTACCTTTTTTAGATAGATTTATTATTACTAATTGTATAATTTATGGAAACATAGATTCGTGAATGATGATTTACGTGATACTGAAGTTATTGATGTAAAGAAATCAATAACGAATTGTATTAATATATGCAATCAAATTTTATATAAATCATTGACGGTTTAATTAGGTAGAAGTTTAGACAAAAATCGTGATTGGTATTGATCGGATCCGAATTTTCGTACTGCTTTCTACCATCATATAAATCACATTTACTTTGTTATTTAAGAAAGAAATAAAACTTTTAAGCATTGAATACACATCAAATGTTATAATAAAGTTTCTTATGCATTTATATTAGGGTCCTTTATATTATGGTATGAAACTGATTTGTTACTTTATGTGTGAATTACTTACTTCATGTATCATTAGTATTGATATACAATGTTTAAAGAAAAAGAAAAATATATTGTTAATCAAATTTCCATATTCTCCATCTAAGGCTCTAGGCCCTTACNTTTTCCAAAAATTTTTTTTTTTTTTTTTTTTTTTTTTTTTTTTTTGTCAGAACTACTGGTTGTTTAATGTTTTTTTTTTCAAAAATTCAATTTTTGTGGTTTTTTTAAAAAAATTCTTTTTTCTTAGAAAGTACAAATATATTGCTATATTCGAAATGTTTTATATAAAATTTGTGATTATTTTTAAACGTTCTTTTTGTGATTTTCTTAATTTTGATTTATGTTCTTTTTTTCTTGTTGTAGACTTTTTTCTTAAAAACATTAAAGAACTTCTTCCAGCAAGCACACATATATTGTTAATATTCGCGTTTTTAATTTTCTTTGATTATATTTAAATAATAGTTTTTGTGATTTCCTTTTTGTAGGTAAGCCATTTTCATTTTTTCTGTTGACTTTTTTTTTAAAAAAAAATTGTTTGTGTGATCTCCTTGATTGGTAAAGTACTCCAGTTTTTGTTCTACTATAGACCTTGTTTAAAAAAAAAAAAAAAATTCTTTCTTTAATATAACAAAACATATATTGTTAATAGAAATTTCATATTATCTAAGCGCTTTTTGACATTTTTACTGGTAATATATTGATAAATTTGTTTTTAATATTTAATATCATATGTTAAGCTAAGTTTTCTTTAATCCAAAAATCTTTTTTTTCTGTAAAGATATAGTTTTCTTATTTTTCGTTGTAAACGAATTTTTAGATTTTTTTGTTAATGTATAGTTTTCTTATTTTTTAGCTAATTTTCCTTTAATCCAAACATTTTTTTTAAGTTATAGTTTCCTTATTTGTAGCTGTAGACGACTTTTTAATTTTTTCGGTTAATGCATAGTTTACTTATTTTTTTCGTTGTAGACGATTTTTTTTAAAATTGGGTTTTTCCATTTTTTTAAGTGCTTATGTGGCATAATATTATTAGAAATTTTACATCCTATGTGTATGCCTTAAGAAGCCTATGACTATGGTTTTAAGTTTTATTAGTAGTAGATTTTAGGTTTTTTGGCATTTATCTAAAATTTGATTAAATATACAATTTTAAAATAAAAATTTACAACTTCTCCAAGTAGTTTTATGCTAATTATTTTGTTTAAGTCAATAAAAATTATTGTTTCTTATCATTTGGTGCAAGACTTTCTTGAACACTTAGAACGTGATTTAAAATATAACCAAATTTTCATTAGTCGGGTGGCCCTAGATACAAGTAAGTTTTTTTTTGGTAAGGCTACATACAAGTAAGTTAAACTCATGTTTGCGACCATTTTTATTATAAATAATAAAATGGCTGTTAAATTTTATAAAAATTTCAGTAGTTCAGTTGGTTGTTTTATATCTACAACATGTATAAAATCGCCACTTTGAATCTTATAAAAAAAAATTGTTTGTAAATCAATAACTAATATGCCCAAATATAGTGGACCTAAGTTGATATGTTATACCATATTATTATTTGTTGCAAATATATGATATGTTGTTAAATAGAAACTAAATAGTTTTATTTTTATTTGGTTTTATGATAGTGATTTTTGAAATAATTCTCCTCCACTTTAGTGCGGGGATCACCTTGTTACATATGAAAAAATTTGTTAACATAATTTTTTGAGAATCAGGCTGGTATATAGGATCATATGATTAATGGAAGATGGAGTATAATATTATTTAAAAAAAAAAAATCATCATAGAGGTTGAATATGAGATAGTTAAACAATTCCACCCTTAACGTCTCTGCATGATTCCTTGGATAGAACATGACAATAGCAGGATATTTCGCTCGGACTTGCTTTTAATCGTCTGCATTCTCCAAAAGAAATTCCTTGTCTTAAGCAATAATCTTTACATAAAGCGTGGTTACTCTTTGCTGCAGTACAAGTCTGAGGCGGTGCTAGGTTGCTTTTATAAACTACCCTACACAATTCCTCTTTTGACATAGCTTCTCCTGGTATTCATAATAAACATTAATAAGTGATTAATATCAAATATATTAAATCATGCATTTTGATTAAAATGTATATTTTGTTTTAAATTAGAGAAAATAATATTTTAAAAATAATCATAAATCATATGGTTTTTTTTTTTCATTCAAATATCTGCAGATTCTTTTTCCGACGTAAATCATTAAGTGAGAAAAATATATATATAATCCAAGATTTCAAATTTTTTAAAAAGTTCGGATATTTTCAATCTATAATGAAGTAATATTGCAATGATATTTCAAACACGGATAGAAGTTAATAATTTGTCCGTCTTTATTTAGAGTTACAAAATGAATCTTGATCAAAACTTTTAAATATTTTTTAGATTCATTTGAGAAAATAAAACTAACATGAAATGACAAATAACAAAATAAAGTATTTATAAGATTCATTTGTTATAATATGCCTTACCTGGTGAAATCAACAAAGAGACCATCAACAAGGTGATGAAAGCAAATACATGCACACTTCTAACCATGTTTGTTTTTTATTTCTTTACTTTATAATTTTAGATGAAATTACTTAGTAGTTTTTATTGTAATTAAGTGTTGTATAGGTTTTTAGTTTTCTTATAAATTTTAAAAAGAAGATAATTATAGTCCGTAAATAATGCATGTAGAATAGTTCTAAACTTCTTATGAAAGGAAAACAAATTGTTGGATGGACCACATATTTCTCCAACTAATTTACTATCTTTAGCTAATTATATATTTTTTTAATAAATCGAGCTTTTAATTGGCTACACCTTGGAGTTTGTATTATCAGAATATATAACACAAATATTCATAAACATATTTAAATCCTAGACCTCCAATTTGTCGGGAGGGTGTGGAACAGATTGATACACTTTTAGTGTCTGATCTAATTCAAGATGGGTTTTGGAATAGTGCAGAAGTCAGACGATTATTTGTGACTCAAGATGCAGAGCATATTTTGAGCTTGAAACTGAGGCCAAGAATACAAGATTATCATATATGGGGCCTCACTAAGCAAGGTGTATATACATCCCAAAGCTGTTATAGCCTCATCGAAACTCTCTATGACTCTCAGTCAAATCAGGCACCACCCATACCTCCTTTTGAAAACGATTTATGGAAAAGGTTGTGGAAACTCAGGACTTCACCAAAAGTAAAGCATTTCTTATGGAAAGCTTTATCCGGTGCGCTTGCAGTGAAAGAACGTTTGCAGACAAGGAGAATTTATTTGGACCTGGCATGCTCTACCTGCCTTGCTACGCCGGAATCCATTAGTCATGTGTTGTTTAATTGCTCCCTTGCTCAACAAGTTTGGGACCTTACCGGAATACCTATGCCGATTATGGGCTTTTCAGGAACCTCTGTTTCCCTAAATCTTCATCATATTCTGCGGTGCTATAATGACACTAGGCTTCCAACTCGTATCAGGCAAGCGATACCATGGGTTATTTGGCAAATCTGGAAAGCTCGTAATGCTTTCGTTTTTGATCATAAGCGTCTTGATGCTCACTTTATTCTGGACAAAGCTCTCGAAGAAGCAGAGGAATGGGTCCACGTAAATCATCCACCACGGTGTTCTTCTGCCTTAACTTCCTCTGCATCATCTTCTAATGCGCAGTGGTCCCCGCCGGAGAATTCCATTCTCAAATGCAACATTGGGGTTTCTTGGTTCACTACTACTCGGCTATGTGGGGCTGCATGGATTGTGCGTGATTACAGAGGGACAGCACTTCATCATAGTCGATGCTCTTTTCCTCATGTTGCTACAAGCTTGGAAGCCGCTCTTCTTGCCATTCAGTGGACACTAACTAGTGTACGAGATATCCGATACACGACTCTCACTTTCGAGATCTCATCGGCACAGGCTATTGCGGCAATACAAAACCCTCAAAGTTGTCCTCGCTTCCGGTCGCTTTTGTTAGAGATCCAGAACGCCATGCTTTTGTTTCCTCAGGGCCATATTATCTTCGTACCAACTCCCTGTAACATTGTGGCGTCTGAGATTGCATCAAGTGTTACTCGAGAGGGTCGCCTTCAATCTTATGTGGCGAGTGGAGGTCCCGGGTGGCTGCATTCACAGCTCAGACTTGAATCTAATATCAATGCCATGGTTTGAGATTTTCTGGTTATTTCTTTCTGCACAAGACTCTGTTTCTTAATCGGGGAAGAGTCTGTTTTGTTTTTGGCCTTTGATTGCCACCTCTTTTCCTTGGGCTCCCTACTGGGTTTGCTTTTGTAATACTTTGGGCTTAGCCCTTTTCTCAATGTTAAATTAATTCAGTGTTAAAAAAAAAAAAACATATTTAAATTCTTTATTGCTATCTCTTGAAAAATTCATTAGCCCAATAACCAAGTTTTTCTGAACTGAATCATTATCAGTTTTTTTTTTTTTTTTTAACTTTTGTTAAGTTTATTAATTTTTGATAGTTCAAATTATTACACCTCATTAGAAAGATAACCACATTTATCTTTAAAACATAATATGACTTCACAATATATTACTTGGTTTAAGTAAAAAAGGATATAAATATCATCAAATGTTTTTGATATGAGGTTTTCTATTTAAATGCAAGAAATAAAAAGTTTTACATGTCCAGTTTAGACCCTATTGTTTTTGGAAGTCCAAAATACATTAAGAGAAGAAAAGCATTAGGAACAGTCGCGAACCAAACTAGCTTTTGGTATATCGATTAGTTGATTTGGAATCGATGAAGCTGTGAACGGCCCGTCAATCAAAAGTGCTAATTTGTAGGAGACTTTTGAAGCAAATCAGTGTTGAAAAACCTCTGAAGTGAGTTTTGGATTTGAATTCTTTGAAGGAAAAGATTTGATTGCGGACGAGAGAATCAAGCCCTGGAGATAGAACTCAGAATTACAATCTTTGTTTCTATTATTGAACATAGATTAATTTACAAAAGTTTCTTTTTTTGGATTAGATAGATAAATTAAACAATATTTTATTGGTTTTAATTTCTATTTTATTTTTTTGGCGTAAACTTTGTTAAAATCACATAACGAACAATAATGTAAGAAAAACCTGAAAGATCGAAATATTTTCGAATATATAAGTTAATTTTTTTTTTTTTTTTTTTTAAAGTAGACTATACATTTGGTTTTCGGATAATTCAAAATTGTAGATATTGAATATAACAAATAGTTTAAAAGATATACTGATTATGATTATAGAAAAATATAAATTGAGTCAAATGGTAAAAATGATATATGATTTTGACGAAAAAATAGAAGTAATAAAATGATAAGTTTGCATATATGAATAAACCAGTCTGAGAAAGACAGAAGCATGTCGCTGAGTGGCTGTAAGTTTTAATTTAATCACTACAACATCATTTAAATATATAAAATAATTTAAATGAATTTTATTATTTCTCTGTAAATAAGTATTGTAGGCTATGTAACAAAAAAAAAAAAAAAACTACAAAAGATTATTTATCAACATATATTTTTGGGCTCAACGTTTGTGATGAAATTGAGCCAATATTATGTTTTGTCAGTTATGTCTTTGGTTGTTTAATAACGTGAGAGGATGGCTAAATATTCTTATTTTTCTTTGTTGCCACGTGGCAGTTCCGGAGGCTGTCTAAAAAGGGTGAGGTATATAGCCTCATTAAAGTATATATATATATATATTAGATCTTTGCCTGCGCTACGCAACGAATTTTATTATTATGTTTTTTTCTTTCTTACATTTTCCATTTTTAATTTTTGAATGATCCATTTTTTTGTTTTTTAAACTTTTATATTCTAATTTGTGTTATATAGTTCCTTTACGCAATGCACGTTTTTTTTCATATCTTTTGTGGATGCTAAAAACACCACAATAGAATTTGTATCGTTTCTTAAGGGATTCGACAACTTTCAACGAAGAAGAATTCAAGAACACATGAATGCGAGAGCTTTTTATTGATTAGGGTTTCGATGCAAAGTTGCAAAGAGTTTTCTGGCAAAAAGTTTTCGTCCCTGATTCTGACGAATTCAGAGACTATTGATACAAGAGGCTGAGCCCTAATTTTGTCCAAGAATATAGGAAAGGAAATATTCGCAGATATTCATTTTCCTGACTTGACTCTATCTACTAGAATTTTCCATAACTAAGTCGGCGTCGCGGGCATCGTGAATGAATCCGTTTAGAAGGGCTGAATTCACGGGCCGTAATGAAGGTCTTTTGGCCCGCTCGGCTTCCTAGTCCACAAAAGAAATGTCGGCGACATTTCCTGGTAAGCTGAATCATTGTTGACCGTTGACTTTGCGGTAAGGGGATTTTGACCCCAACATCTTTCTTTGTTTATTTTTTATATTTTTCATTTTCATTTTTTCTTATATTTTTCATATTTTCATTTTTTCTTTATGTTTCATGTTGCTTCCTATACACCACATACTTTGTGAAGCACTCAACTAAATGTCTGAAATGAATCATTATACTTTGTGAAATAGCTTGGGAAAAGAGTTTTGAGTTGCTTATGAACTTACTCTTAAAGAAGCTTTGATTGCCCCTAATGTCGGAAAATGCCAAAATAGTGAAACGATTGCATCCTTCGACATGCCGACTTATTCGTTGGTTTTTATTAAAAGCCGATGTGTACAAACGAAATATTTTGATTGGTTCCCATTACAAAAAGTGTTGATGTCACTGCGGGTGATTTTTGGTCTTTTTTCTTTTCAAATTTTTAATTTTTATGTTTTGTCTTTTAAGTTGGTGCAATTTTATGTTGGAGGTTAGATATGAAATGAGTTTCAATTTAAACCAGTAGTAGAATTTAGTCTCTTATTTAATATTTTTGACATGACTTGTGAATATATATTTGAAATTATTTTGGACCTTCGTCCCTGATCAATATAATTATGAATTTAGCTTAGATTTATTACTGCGCCGTACATTTGCTTATGACATTGAACTTATAAAGTTACAGCTACGCCATGTTCTGGGAAACTTAAAGATGAATCCATGAGAAATCCTATGTCTTTTCACGTTAGCTTACGTATTTATTTCTCATCCTTCTTCAAAATCTCTAATATTCTCTGTTTCTTGTCTTGTTCTCATAATCATTATACAAATATAATCTCATGACTTATGGTCATTAAGACTTGGAGAAAAGATAATTCGAGAGAAACATAACCCTTGCACTTATATATATCAAATTGCACAAGTTAAAAGATGGAGTAAATTTAGTTAAGGTGGTCGGTACCAAAAATTTATTCTCCACATTTCATTGATCCAAGGCTCAAATATTAAATATTAGTTCATGTGTTATGCCAACCATTTTTTGCAAGCTCGTATATGTGAACACAAAGCAATCTAGATTATTCTAAACACTATCCACTAACGGAGTAACCAATTATACTGTAAACCGAAANAATAGTGAAACGATTGTAATTGTTGTGTTTTGCTTTCAAGAGCTAATATATATGTATATTGAAGCAAGGCACTAAGGCTACTACAAGTGGAAAAGAATTTCCAAATAGTCAAATAGCACGTATATACTTTGTACCTCTCTTTATGTAGGCATTAACTGCGACTCCTTGACTTGTTTCTGCAAACTTTTCAATATCTCAGGAAGCATCTCTCTTACAACTACAAGCTATACCAAAGGTACTTCTGCAAATTGCCTAACCTCCAACCTATATCAAAAGAAATGAAACATGCATAAGAAATCAAGTAAAGAAATGAAACCTCTTATAAGTTTTCCATTAGAAAGAGTACATGTTCCCAAGATCGGCTTGTCCGGTTTTTACCCAAGTCCAAAAACTGATACCAATTCTTTTCCACTCTCTTATATACAGTTCGAATCAAAATTTGCATTCTGGCCAAGTTCTCTTTCAGTCTGTAGTTGTCATTTCAGTCTGCGAAGATTGATTTAAACATCCAAAGGAACTTAAGATTAATTAACTGAAAGATGGTATTATCCAAAGACATATGTGGGAACTGCTACTTCTTTCAAGTTGGAGTTATAAGAATGTATGCACTAACACTGATGTGAGCCTACTTGCATTGGGCGAAGAAAACATCTAGCCTCACATACATTGCCTCACTATGTACAGCATACAGAAGAAAATATTAAACTCAAGAAGAGGTTTTTGGGAGTAACCAGCAAATGACCAAAGCGACACGGTAGGGTTATCTATACAAACAAATCGCACTATGAGAACACCCAAAGGTCGAGTCTACAATAAAAATGCATAATACGAATTTCATTACAACAACAAACAACAATATAACGTGCCAGACAAGATCCAGTCTACTATGAATAAGAAGTTCATGGTCTAAGAGGCGAGTGAACTTACTTCTTACAAGGTTGGTTGGAGTTCTCCACCAGTCTACCTTGGACATATTGAAGTAGTTCCACGCGCTGTGCCTAGAAAAGGACATAAAGAGGATTATTGGTTGTAAGACTTCCAGTAGCCGTTTGAAACATTCGATGATGTAAAACGAAGAGGAAAGAGACAAGGAGGAGAAGCTGAATATAAGTAGTGACCATTCATATATTCCTTTCCCTATTAAGAAACGAAGTTGCAGAGATACCTCGCGGCTCTACAATCACATCGTAGACAATCCGGAGACGACCAGAAAGTAAGTTAGGAGAATCATCGCGGATACATTCATGGGAGATGAGAGCGTTAAGGAAGAGAGCTTGTGACAAAGACGCGGCAGACGGAGGAAGGAGAAAGGGACTATGGATCGAGGTTTCGCTTGACATTGCGGGTCCATGGCCTGAGCCGCTGCCAGGGGATAGTGAATCTCAAGAGACGAACAAAGAAGAGATTTCTCTTATGCTATGCAGATGTGTACAATCACAGTTCAGCCAAATCCATGAGCACAAGAACCCGAAAGAGATTGATTTACTCAATTTTAAGAAGTAGAATCTCGAAGCGGAAGAGAGTGAGAGAAGATTGCGAGAAAGATGAAGTTGATGAAGGAATTTCGCCTTTAGGAATTCTTCGTTGGCCTCAATAGCATGTTAAGTTCAGTTTCATATGCTTACGTGTAAAAATCAAATATGATGGTCAGTGGCGGACCCAGAATTTTTTTTTTCCGGGGTCAAAATATATGTTAAATATTATTAATTATTTAATCATTAAATTATTTTATTTATGTAATAAGTATTAAATAAAATTGTTACACATTTGTAGATTTACTAAAACAAAAATATTTTGTACTATTATTCACAAAGTAAATAGTTTCATGTTTGACTAAAAAATGTAGAAAGGAAAAAAAAAAACAGTGATAAAAATATCAATATTAAATGAAAATATGCAAAAAGGAGGGGTCACAAAGGGGTTCGAACTTGGGTTAAGGGGTTCATCTTCCTCAAAATATAACCAATTTACCTGCAGTCAACTATTTGTATAAGTGTACACACAAAATTTTAAAATGTTTGGGGTGTCAAGTGACCCCACAAACTATAACATGGGTCCGCCACTTATGATGGTGATGAACTGTTGATGTTCAATGAATGTGATTTTAAACTCTGCGATCGAAAGTGATGAAGTTGAACAACATCGTCAGAATGGGATTTATGTGCATTGATCAAACTTTGGAAATCTAAAGAGAAAAAGTTTATCGTAGAAGAGGGATATATTTTTGGAATACATTTGTGTCAAATTGAATGCTGATGTGTGTGATTGAAATATTTTGATTGGTTTTGTTAAAAATATTGTTGATGTCATCATTGCTTATGTGTCAAAGGCCGGTGAGACACACCCTACTTTTATTGTATTGATTGATATATATTGCTTGTCTTCTTCTGTTCCTCTGTGTAGCCATCGTGTTCTCTGTCATTTTTACTCTTTCTGCCATAATCTTATAATCTCTATCTCTCTATCTTTTGATTTTCTTTTTTACAGTGTTAACATCCAATTAAAACCTACATACATAACATAAGCACCACTCTGAAATTCTGAAATTTGGATGTTATTCAAGAATTCAGTTGGGTAAACAACTTCTTCATTAAGATCTTTCATCGTTGGGACTAATTTTGTCAAACTAATGTAGTTTTTTTTTTTTTCAACCACACATTAATATCGATTGGGCCACAACTGACTGACCCAATAGCCAAGTCCTGCATAATGCATTGGGTAAAGAGCGAGACTCGATCCCGAGTGCACTGGTGTTACCTGTCTTCTATGAACTTACCACTTGCCACTAGGACAATATCACTTAATATAGCTAATAAACATATAACAAATTAAAGGATAATTAATTTGGGTATGAAAAATTGGGTAGATCTAGCAATTTCTCGATTAGTTATGGTTTTCCTGAACTTCATTTTTAGATCGCTACATTATTTTAGTTAGTGAAAATGGAAAATAAAATGATTAGTTATGGTTTTATTTATCAGTTTATGTTTTCTATTAATCTAGGGGGATTTGCAAAAATACCACTTCTCAACAACCACTTTTCAAAATATACCATTTTTTCATTCATTTATGATATATTTTTAAAAATATACCTATTTGAAGTAAAATTACAATTTTAAATATTTTAAAATGTGTTTAAATATTTTATAGGGTTTTAGGGTTTATGATCCAGGGTTTAAGGTTAAAACCCTAAACCCTAAAACCATAAACCCTAAAAATCGTTTTGACCCTAAAACCCCCAAAATATAAACCCTAAAATCTTAAATCTTAAACCCAAATATTTATTAAACACCAAACCTTGATCCTACAAAGTTTCAACTCCAAACTCTAAACCCTAAAACCCTAAACGAACACTAAATCATAAAAGTGGTACATTTGAAAGAAAAATAGTGGTAGATTTGAAAAGTATATCTTAAAAGGTGGTATTTGTGTCAATTTCTCAAATTGGATTTTAAATAATATAAAACAAATATTATAAAAGAAAAATGGTATAAATTTTTAGTCTGTCAAGATTGTTATTATCTAAAGTAATATTTTCAGTTTTTTAAGATCGTTGTTATCTAAATTTCTAAATAAAATATAATATAATATCATATATTTTGTTAGTGTACTTAATAATTTTTATTTTATTTTGTTAGACTATTATCACACACAATTTCTAATTAAAATAATATATAATATCATATATTTTGTTAGTGTACTTAATAATTTATTTTTATTTTGTTAGACTATTATCACACACACGTAAACATTAAAATCTATACATAGACCTTGAAGCCTAACATTGAGTCCTAACACTCACACATACATATTTAAAACTATACATTGATCATAAACAATGAATAATAACGTTGGACTCTTTTAAATATGTTAAGTGTGACCTCAGCAAACCTCGTACTCAGGACTGAATCTAGACAAAACTCGATTAAACATTGGCTTTTGAAAACACCCTCAATTTGAAAATTCCCATTTAGATTAAAGAAAAATGTAAACAAATAATGTTATATAAATTCTCGTTGTAAAATGACACGATAAGAAAAATCTATGTTTTTTGTATATATGTTTTGTAACAATTATTTTGGTCCGTTAAAAGAAAACATACAATCGAGAAGTTTTTTTTTCTTTTTTGGACAAACCACGTTTTTTTATTCATTCAATACGCAGAGTCATGTAGTAGAGAATTTAAAACAGATTTTGCGAGCATCAGCGTAAACATTTGCTGAGCATAAAACATAAAAGCAAAAGATATAAGAAAATGTTTCAAGGAGGCATCGAATGTCTACGAGAACGCTTTTCAACTCATTGACATCGCTGTTGGTGTTGATAAGCGAGACAAGAGAATGAGAATCGAAATACACGGTGAGGTGTTAAAACTCAAGAGAGGAGGCAGCATCGAGTGCGGCTTTAAGAGCAAAACAAGCGTTGTTGGTGTAGAGTCTTTTGGTGTTTGCATGTGTCTTCTTATGCAAATAGACAATCTTGATTATTCCTAATGGGTCTAGGCCCAAAAGCATCAAAATGTGTAGGTTTGGTTGCTTCTTTCACCGGAGCAGGAGCTTCCTTTGATGGTATATATGCAGCTGTTTGTTGTCGTTGTGTGATAAGTGGGGCCTAGATCCATCTAAAACCAAAAAACACCTCCAGTTACCGTTGCGATAGCTCGCTGGAGGTCGGAGATTTTGGTAGCCGGGAAGCATGGTGGTGGTCTCGGTTTCTTCTTGTAACACAAACATTTAGATTTGATGATCTTGAGGATGAGAAGTTCCAGTGAGATCTTTGTCTCGTGGTTGATACCTATTGTGAGTGTGGACGACTGTGTAGATTGAGTGGATGTAGTGGGAGGAGTCCGTGGTGGATGCATCGTAGAAGAGCAAGACGGTCACGCCAATATGGTGTGTTGCAGTCCCGGTGATGTCGAAGAAGCTTTAATTCATATGATGTACTAAACCAGAGCTTTGACTCTTCGGAGGTACAATAGTAAGAGATCGTGACGCTAACACTTTTGAGACACATTGGCATAGTGGAGGGCAGAGAGGGGGTCGATGTCTGAGCTTTCCATAAGCTTGAAGTGAAGATGCGAAATACCTTGTATTTTGATTGACGATCCGTAGAGTGTGAGTTAAACAAGGACAGTGAGAATTGGAGGAGGTGAGGTGGAGCTCTGAACATCGGAGGTGGCTCAGGAGGTCAAGGGGGCTTAGGAGGGTTCGAAGGAGTCAAAGGAGCCATTTTCTGGTGACGAACTTTAGATCTCCTCGGCAGCATGACCGGAGGTCGGGATGAGGTGGAGGAGAGCAACGTGAGGTACATGGCGAGACCGCGAAGAACCAGGGTGGTGGAGATCGTCATCAGAAGAGAGGCGGAAACGTAGAGATCCTCGTCGTAGTTACAGAGTCGATGACGGAAAGTTGAAGAAGACGATGGCTTCGAAAAAGCGTACTGATTACACGACCGGAGAAGGAGAAGGAGCAGGGGCTGTTGGCTTTGGTGATGAAAATCATTGAGTAGTAACTTGGCCCGCGACTTGGGTTAGTCAATTAGGAATTCGGCTTATTTCTATTTGGGCCACGGTTGGTTTAGACCGTCTTATCTTTGTAATTGTCTTAGTCTATATAAAGCTAAGCATGTGGGGGGTTTTAGGGTAAGCCGCATATTTAGATCTTTTCTTGTGCTTAGAGAAATCTTGTAAAGGGAAACCTAAAGCTTGTAATCCGTGGTGATAGTAGATTGCTGAAAGCTCCAGACCGAGACGTAGGATCACATACCGTGATCTGAACTCGTTAAATCTCTGTGTTCTTTACTTTATTGCTTAAACAGTCTATTCCGTGGTAATTGAGAGGGGTCCAATTCTCTACAACTGGTATCAGAGCTTAGGCTTGTGATTCTTGAGCAAGGACAGAGAAGTTTCTGCTGGGATCTAGGTTTTAGATCGAAGTCTGGGCTTGGAATTAAGTGCAGCAGCATGATTTAGGGTTTCTAGTTTCGGCAATCGTCGGAACAGGTTTTGCATCGATTGACACAGCACAAGCGTTGATCGACACAAGACTTGCATTGATCAACACACCATCAGAGTCGATCGACACACGGAGTCTGGGAGTTCGTTTGTTTGAAGATGTCTGGTGATAAGAAGTCAAAGGTAAAGATAGCCATCTTTGATGGACAGGGTAACTTCTCCATGTGGAAGAGAAGGATGTTAGCTCACACATGAGGCTTCAGGGCTTGCAAGGAGAGTTAATGGCACCGACCATTGAGCCGGAAAAGTTTGTGATGAAGAAGGATGAATCACCGGATGATTTTGCAAAGCGCGTTAAGGCAGAAGAATGCAAGAAAGTAGAACGAGGAGAGAACGCTATGGATATCTTGACTCTTCATCTAGGAG
>OVAF01002784.1:0-14481 GCA_900406245.1 Odontarrhena argentea | reverse complement strand
GTGTAAAAGATACAGTTATTCTTAAGCTTTTATTGTTTTTTCACAAAATTTTTAAACCCAATTAATATGGGAATCAATCGCGAAATCTCGTTTTCTCATAAAACTACTAATCCCACTTTCCCGATGAACCCTTAAAATCCATTTTCCCGGCACAAACGTAAAATTATGTTTCCCGTAAAATAATTCTGTTTTTCAGTCAAAATCATGAAATTCAGTTTTCCGTTGAAGCATCCAAATCTCGTTTAACCTAGATCACAGTATATCTAATGTATCAATTAAAATAAATAAGTCGTCAGATTCATCTATTGTGATAACTCGGTTTCTTTCGGTTTTAAAATACTAAAATCCGGGCATCTCATTGCAATCGGCCTAAGAACACTTTGTGACTCAAGAAATATGAAATTAAATTGTTAACCATGTTTTTTTGTTTTTACATATTTATATTATTTAAATAATATTAAATTTTTTACGTAAGTTAGAATTTTATTTAAATACAAATATTTAATATTTAAAGATCATTCTTTTGATAGTATAATACGTTTTAGGTTTTTCGAATTTAAACCATAGTATAATAGTATAATTATTAAAAAAAATTATATTTTTAGTTTAAATATTATTATATATATGAATTTATTTTCTACCCCAAAGTCTAACCAAACCAAACCGGGCATTTGTCAAACCCACCATAGCTATAATAATGCTATACCGAACCAAACCAAAACAAACAACTATACTAAATAACCAAAACAAAAATGCAATTCATTAACCGTAAATGATTCATCAGAGTGGGGAAAATACCTGCAAAGCTCATATGGATGGTCAAGTATTCTACATGGCCGAGAACTCATCCGCAAAGGTATTGTGAAACATATTGGCAATGGAGCTCAAACTCGGGTCTGGATTGACGAATGGATTCCTGACCCTAATCGCCGGACCCCTTGGAGGAAAAACTCCTTCTTCAACCTCAGCCTCAGAGTTTCTTCCCTTATCAATACTCAAACTGGTACATGGGATCGTCAAGCATTACAACACCATTTCTTTGATGAAGACATCACCCGCATTCTTCAAATCTCACCAGTTCCAACTAAACCTGACTTCTGGACCTGGAAGCATAACTATGGAGGCGCTTACACAGTTAAGTCTGGTTTTCAACTTCTTAACACAGAGAAAACAAAAAGGCTACAACCCTACACCTCGCAAAAACCAACCCTTAATGAGTTGAAGAATTCGGTTTGGAAACTCCCAGCACCCCCAAAAATTAAACATTTCATTTGGAAAGCTATGAATTACGCCATGCCAGTTGCGGACAACATCCTTTCCAGAGGGATTCAAATTGACCCTAGATGTCAGCACTGTGGTTTTGAACCTGAGACAATTAACCACGCCATTTTTACATGTCCTGCAGCCAGGTTAATTTGGGGATTATCAGAAATCCCACATCCTGATGGTGGCTTTGACAATGAATCTTCAAATTCCAATTTCCATTATCTAATCTCCCTTCTCAATCACTCTAGAAATATGGAAGACCTAAACAGGACCATACCTTGGTGCATTTGGATTATTTGGAAAAATCGAAACGCCTTAACACTGGAAGGTAAAACTTATTGTCCTCTATCCACCATTAAAAAGATTCGCGAGGACTCAAAAGACTGGTTCCAGGCTCAACAATCTTTTATGGAATGGCATTTGTCTCAAAACAGAACCCAACTCCCAACCATTCCCCTCTGGAAACCCCCTGCACCACCATGGATTAAGTGCCATGTCGGCTCTTCTTGGAACCAAAAACATAAAACTTGTGGAGGCAGCTGGCTGGTTAAGGATCACACTGGCAAGACAATCTTACATAGTCGAAGATCCTTCACACATATTCATACCAAAGACCAAGCCAACATTCTTTGTATCATCTGGGCAATTGAAAGCATGTCCTCTCTTCGTCTCTCTAAAGTTATTTTTGTATCCTCCCTTTCCCACCTTTTCGGAGCTATTATCCAACCCAATCGTTGGCCGGCCTTCTCAGCTGCAGCATTCCAAATCCTTCGCAACCTCCGCATCCTGCGACATTGGAAACTTGAAATTAGCAATGATGCTATTCAAAAGGATACCCAAAAAATTGCTGTCAGTGCCTTATCCATAGCTCACTTTCAAAAGGATATGTAATGCTTTTGCTGATTATCTTGTCGTCTTCTCCTTTTTCCATCTTTTTCCCTATGCTTTGACTTTTCATCATCCTCACTTCCTCAATCTTCTTTGTGGTTTCGACAAATTTTGTGTTCAAAGAGCATCATTACAGATGAATTGTGTAAACAATGACGTTAAGTTATAAACATGATCTTAAGCAAATCTCATAACACCAAGTAAAAGATGACTCGACATCCATAACGCCGTTGGTGAAACATTATAAACTCTGCAAAAAACACAATTACATATTCACAAAATCCACAAACCACCCTAAACCGAAGAAGTTAAAACAAAATCAGACAAATCCACCAAAAATGAACCCGGTGTTGCAGCAATTCGCTTTGGTTACCAGATTTCAACACGGAGACGTCTGAGTTCAATAAGGAAAGTAGGACTTGAAGTGAGAGTCCTATGAGCGAAACTTCTTGTGTCGTCTCTTGAACACTCTCTTGAGATTCTCACCAGCTCCCACATTGCTCCTTCCTTCACCATCTCTTTTGCGTACCCTTCTGCAAAATTCAGAATTGTGTCAAAACGTCATAACTCTGCGTCATTATTTTATTAAGCTAATAATTTCAGATTTATGATTGAGTTAATTAGTGAGAATGTGCCGAATCTTTAGAACATCCCAACTACTTCAATAGAAACATCATCTGCAATGTTTCCTGCTAATGTCAAAATATGCATCAGTTCTCTAAAGCACATGCTTCACCACCTCTCTTGGTATAAAATTTGTAGCTTCTAATCTCATCACACCTACAAATAACACATGAAAGACATTTGAAATCAGGGATCTGAAAATGGCCACATCACATGAATAAATGAAGCTACGCTAGTACGTACATGACCTTAAACGCCACTACTAACTTATCATTCCACATCAAAAGCTTGTTCAGACATACAAAATGCAGGCACTGAAAAAGGCAAAGCAGGCGACAGATACTTCCTACATAAGGAGCTGAAGAATTAAACTTTTGACTATGTTGATCAATTTAGGCAAGTGGATGAACACTTTAGCTGGACTTGCTTTTGCACCTCATGTCATCAGTGTTCGAGCACAAGAAGTAAACTCTCGAAAGCATCATGATTCCATGAGTCAATCTGAAATATTATTAAAATGGCGAATTCTCATTGTATCTACCCCTTCTTTTCTAATTGCAAGGTTATTGTTTCTAAAGTTCTGTTTCATCTGTTTCTGAAGGAGAAGAAAAGGGTGCAGCAGCCTTCTTCTTTGTTTTCTTCTCACCCTCTTGTAAAGAAAACAGAGATAATGATAGTGAAACGGAATCGTATTTAATTTACCTTGAGTTTCTTTTCAGCTTCCTTTTTGAGATCATTGATCAGCCTCACATCAATTTTCTCGAGCGTATTACCATTCCTTTCATCCTAATAGCAACCATTATCTATACCTCTGGTATTTCAAAGCAGCTCTGCAGACCCATTGATTATGACAAACCCTTACAATAGTAGATGGGTAAAACAACAAAACGTATAATCAAATAAGCTAAAATTTGAATTTTGCAGCACTTGTTTATAACAAATCGGTACCGCTTCAAGTAGAGGAAAGATCTATAATTCGATATAATAGATTACCAGTTCCACTTTTGAATACAACGTGGTTGATATCGTTGAATAAACATATATATTAAAGTTTACTTAATACCTGCTTATTCTCTCTTTCCATGACACTCCTCAGCACAAGTAGAATTTCATTAGAGATGCCCATGAATAAGAAAGAGAACTACAACAAACTAATCTATTTAAATGCCAAATCAGGCTATGGGAATTGATTGACCACAATTGATAACAGTGTTACAAATAAGCGTATAATGTCCATTCTTCAAATGCATACCTTAGCTACATCGGCTTATGAAAATCGTAAGTCATCGATGCAATCCTTTGCTGAGCCATGTTTCTAGGAATCGATGCTTGATATCTTAAGTTGATCAAAACTTGCAAAGTGATGGATTGTCTTAGAACTGATCAAAACCGTCCAAAAAAATATTAAAATAATCTCAATGGTCTAACCCCACTACACTCCATCAACAACAAAAAGTCTCTGGCGTACTATGATTTCACATTCCAAGTAGCAAAACGATATGACGTTGTCGAAGTAAAGACGCTTCCAACTTTATGGAACTTCATGAAGCGTTTTGTCTTACTAAGTATACTCAAGAATTGCAAGTTAGCAGTACTTGGGGATGAACTCTACTCTTTTCTTTAGGATTTTGTAAAGCTGAGTGGTGTAAGAACAGACGAAGCCAAGATAAACATACTTAGTGATCTTAGCGGCTTCATTAACCCGAGCTCTCTTTCGATCCAATTTTTGAGATTTTTCTATTGTGCTCAGCTAATGTCTCTTAATGTTGCTCAAATTAAGGTTAACATTGTTGCTTGGTCCTCCTGGAAAAACTACAATGCCTAAGGCTTTGTCTGGAAACTTGGACAAATAACTAAAGGTTACAGATTTTGTCTCTAGTCTCTTTGATATGCTTTTGCTGCAGATGTATGAATCATGTCTCCTTTATCTCCCGTGTATATCCACAACAATATCGTAACAGAAAGCAACATCAGATTATAAATTCCAACATACCTTTAAAACTCGAAATCGACGCATTAGGAATACATAATCCTCCCTGAAAATCATAAAAACAATCGGTAGAACGAATAATTTAGTATCAACAACCCAGAAATTGCCGATTTTTTGAAAAAATTCCCAAATTCAAACTTTAAAATTTCGGGATCGTTTTACAAAATTGAAAAGACACGATTGTTAGGAATCGGATTTCGAACACAATTGGTTTTGATATAAATTGAGATTAAGATACAGAAATCGATATATTGAAGGATTTGTGATTGAGAGAATTCCCCAGGAAATCTTCAGGAAAAAAAGCCGTGAAAATGCTGGGATTTTGTATGAATTACATGTGGCATTACACGTCATATGATGGGTGCCACATAATCTATTTTTCATTAAGTGTACTTGTAATTTAAAGAAGAGTAGATATAGTTTCAAATAAACCATAGAATCAAATAAAATTAAATTTTTTAATGGAGAGAGACATATTGATTTTACNTATTATTTTCCATTTTGCTTGGATAGGGTTTTTTAAAATCTTAATGATGTATATTTTTGTGTGTGTTTGTAATAATAGTTATTACTAGATGAAGTAAAACTTTTTTAACTATGCCAATGAAAAGCTGATGTGTTCTTTGTTGGTTTGGTTTCAAACCAAGGTATGTATATTGATTAATAAGTTTTGTAAATGTGTTGCTTACAATGCGAGCTGCAGGTGACAAAATGTAACCATTGCAAATGATCCGTCGAGAAAGGAAATCTAGACTTCAAAGGCAAAAAAAAAAAATAAAATAAACTAAACTCATGATCTACAAAAGTGATTGATAAAGAATTTAAGGGAATGATCGTCATAATATATTTTTTTATCTTTACATCAAATTTGGGTTTTTTTATCAATTATTCTTTGGTTGTTGAGAATGCATCAAGGTATTTATCTACGATCAATCTTTACTTAATTACATGGCTGTTTATTCCGAGCATAAAAATATTTTTTACAAAATACAAGTCTTTAGAAATGATAATTCATATCATATACGATACAATGACATATTTTTCAATTACGTATATCAAAGAAAGAATTCATATGATAAGATATATTTCGATATAAAATCTAAATTTAAAAAATTATTAAAAGTATATTTACTTTTGTTTAAGACAGTGGTGAATCAAGAAAACAAAAAACTCATGAAACCTAAATGATAGTTGTATAAATTTTACAAAAGATCCGTGCGTAGCGCGGATAGAATCCTAGTCTTATTAAAGGTTTTCACACAAAGAAGTGTGGATGTCAAAATCCGCAATCAAGAATTTGTAGGGTATTTTAGGGATTCGTCAACTTTCGCGGGAAAAACTCAAGAACAAAGATGAAAGCAAGGGATTTTATTCTTCAGCAAAGTTGCCGGGAGTTTCTGGTAAAAGATTTCTGTCCCCCAATTTTGACGAATTGAGGGGGTATTTATACAAGAGATTGCATAGGCCTTAGGTCGGCCAAGAATAAAGGAAAATCTAAGAAAAAAGGAAAGTTTGCTTTTGCGTGTTTTCCTCTGGAAGGTTCCAGAATATTCTCCTGAAGCTAAGTCGGCAAGATAGGCATCGCGAATGTTTCCGTTGAGATGGGCTTGATCCACGGGCCGTAGTGAAGGCGTCAATATCTCTCTTGACTTCTTAGTCCGGGAGAAAATGTCTGAGTGTTAGAACCAATGACTTTAGGCAAGTTCACGAAGCGCTAGACTCGTTGTCTTGCAAAGAGCTTGTGCCCTTGTCATTTCGTCAAGAGCTTGAGCCCTCGTAGTCTTGGAGAGTAGCTTCAGATGACAAGGGAGGAAGAGATCGGTCGGCCTCAAGGCCTCCGAGGAGCCCTCGGCCTCAAGTTTGAGTGAAGCCCTCGGCCTCAAGCTTGAGTGAAGCCCTCGGCCTCAAGCTTGAGTGAAGCCCTCGGCCTCAAGGCCTCTGAGGAGCCCTCGGCCTCGAGCTTGAGTGAAGCCCTCGGCCTCAAGGCATCCGAGGAGCCCTCGGCCTCAAGCTCGCGTAGAGCCCTCGGCCTCAAGCTCCCTCAGAACGGTCGGCTTCAGGGCGGGGGTTCCCGTAACTCTGAGGTATCCCTGGAGCGCTACACACTTTCCAGTTTGCAAGACTTAACCAACTTCAGGGAGAACAGGTCTTCATTTTTATGTGACTACAGACATCTCAGGATGCTTGCAAATGCTAGGCTTCAGTCTCGCGGAGAGCACTAGGCTTCAGTTTCGTGGAGAGCGTTAGACTTCAGTTTTATTCTTAGTCGTTTTCCTGTAAGCTGAGTCATCGTTGACCGTTGACCGTTGACTTTTGCGATGGGGGATTTTAGACCCCAACAAGAAGAGCAAGAACAAAATCTATTTTAAAAACACGATCGAAACATAAATCATACCACCCTAGAAAAAATTTAAAAACCATTAGCAACCGATTTATAGATGCTCGTAAACAATTTCATGTGAAAACTTACCAAATAATCAGACTTGAGAAACATCTTGTATTTTGGTTGAAGCATGAATCCCATCACCCTTGGACGAAATTGTAAAATCAATACAAACCGATTGCAAAGCTAAAAAAAGAACCAAATAATGTGAAATCTTACCAGATGATCAGCTAATACCATTTTGATGATATCAACATTGCTCAATTTTTCTTTCCACCTACGAATACTATGACATATTCGAAGGTCAAGCATTCCGTAGAAGAGCTTCTTGATTTTCTTTACCTGCAAGATGAAAAACAAAAAGAGAAGATTAGTGAAGCTAAAAATATGTTTCCACGGCCTTTATATAGTGTGTAGGGAACATATAAATCTAGACTGGGATATTTTTAGTGAATATCATTTTACTGTATTTAATTCAAATAAAATAAATTGAAATATTAAGGAAATAATAACAACATAAGAAAACTTAATAATGAAAAACCAAAAAAATCCCGAAATGGTATAGGACATTTTTTCTGGAAATGGTTAGTATATAAACAAAATTAGCATAAAAGCTCATTTTGATCAACGACAAAGGCACACACGGTCAAAAGATTAACGTCAAGAGGAAGATTTTGTAACAAAATCTGCAAAAGGAAAAGAAAAAACGTTGAGACTTGTGAGGTTTTTGTGAGATTAGAGAAACATAAATTAATGTTTGCTCTGTTTGCTTTTTTTTTTCTTTTTTTTTAAATGAGTTTTTGATAACAAACGTCGTCATCATAATCTTCATCTTCTACATGAAAAAAAGAAAAAGAAAAAAAAAAAGACGAATCAGTGACAATACGACTTGAATCTCGGCAAGAGCTTACCATATTCCTATGTGGAGGAGAAACATCACAATTGATTTGTTAGAAACATGAATCTCATCATACTACAAAACTTTTTTTTTTTTTTCAACCAAACATTAATTTAAAAGAAAGAATAAAAATTTGATACCCACGGAGGTGTAAGTCTGTTTACATAGGTAAATTCGAAAAAACGTTCTCTTGCTCCTCGCGCCAGATTGTCCGCCTGACTGTTAAAATCCCTCCTAGTGTGAGCCAAAGAAAAGTTTGGGAAAGATCTTCTAATATCGCGAAAGTCTCCAAGTAGACGTCAAAAGCCGACCACAAGTTTGGTCTCGAATGATCTTCTCAAGCTCCAAGCAATCTGTTAAGAAAAGTGAGCACAGTAGGACACGTTCGAGAATAACTTGCATAGCCCAAATTAGAGCCTAAAATTCGGTATCTAGGGGAGATAAACTCTGTCTGACACCTCGACCACCCAATAACATTGGATGGTCATTTTCATATCAAATCCACCCAAAGCCCGAAGTCGTATCCACTTTTTCCCATGATCCGTCAACCTTACAAAAGTTTGGGGGAAGAGTTTCAGAGGGAACCATGCCGAGTGGTGTCTCTATGTCAACAGATATCTTCGCCTCCCTCCAGAGTATCCATTCACGTTCAGCTAACTGAATAATTTCCATAGTAGACCAACCTGCTCCTTGAAAGATTTTTTTATTTCGCGACTTCCATAGATACCACAAGATCCATGGGAAAATGGCTTTAGTGTCCATTAATTCCCCACCGCTATTCCTCCATAAGGAAAATCGTCAGAATAAGAAATCCATATTATCGTAAACCGACAAACTAGGGAACTACGTATTGTTATTTGAAATGCCAAGGATAGTCCAAGAGGACTTAGCCACTTCGCATTCAAACAATACGTGTTTTATAGTTTCCTCTTCTAATCCGCAACCTTTACATATAGCATTTGTGTTTACTCCCCGTTGTCGCAATCGTGACAAAACTGCCAACGAACCATTGAGAACTTGCCACATAAAACGTGTGATCTTTGACAGACAGTCAATTTTCCAAACATTCGCTTTTAAAGCCGTAAAACTAGGTTCCGTAACGACCAACTGATCAACACCTTTTTTCCTACTCCGAGCAAGTTCGTACCCAGATTTAACGGTATAATACCCTAGTTTCGTCAAATTCCAAAGTGTCCTATCTTCTTGAATAGATAGTCGAAGCGTTAAACTCCGAACAAGAGGAATATCCTCTGGGTCTAATAACTGATTCAACAACGGAATATTCCAACCAATACCCCCTTGTGACATTAACTCATTTACCCGCAAATCAGAATAAACAATCTGTCCACCGCCCTTTGCCGGCCTTGGGAGTGAATCAGGGAGCCAAGAATCCTGCCAAACTAGAATCTCCTCCCCACTACCTACTCTCCAGCGAGTTCCCGAAATTATTAGATCCCTTCCCGAAATTATTAGAAGGTGCTCGCGCTTTATATGCATAAAAAGGATGAGAATTCGGGTAATGCGTCCTTTTAACACCTTTGTAACCAACAAATCCATAAATTTATCAAGTCTCCATAACTGTTTAGCCAATAGAGCCGTATTAAAATCATATAAAGATCGAAAGCCCAAGCCACCCTCTTCTTTTGTAAAACATAAATATTATCACACACATTCCAATGGATACCTCGAGAAGTTCCAGAGGAACCCCACCAGAAATTTGAAACCGCGCTATTAAGCTTAGTAATTAATGTTTGGGGAAGACGGAAACAGGACATAGCATGATTTGGTAAAGCAAAAGCCACAGATTTAAGCATGACTTCCTTTCCTCCTTTGGACAAAAGTTTGGAGGACCAACCATTAACCTTTCTATTTAAAGTCTCTTTAACATAGTTGAAGATTTTTGCTTTTGAACCTCCTAAACTCTCAGGAATCCCAAGGTAATTCCCCATTCCACCATCTTTATGAATGTCACGCAAATGTTTTAAGTCATGTTGTAAACTCACTGGCACTTTATCTCCAAACAAAACCGAAGACTTATCAAAATTGATCATCTGCCCCGAAGCCCGTTCATAATCTCCCGGTAAACCCAAGATCTTCAAACACTCGGCCTCGGTAGCTTTGCAGAAAAATAAACTATCCTCCGCAAAAAACAAGTGAGAAATAGCTGGACTACTTCTTGCAATCTTCATACTAGTTATTGATCCATTTGTTTCCATTTTTTGGATATTAGTGTAGGAAAACAGATATATTCTAACCACTTAGGACTATCAGTTTTCCTGTCACTAGGATCTCTGTAATGAATCTAAATTCTCAGTTTCTCAAGTTTACCTGATGAATGATTGCAGCGGAATGATCAGGAAATCGAGATTGGAGTGCCACAGATGTAGTACCTCTACTAGTATCCACACGCACATGAGTCTGGAAAAACTGGAATGCTAGTTCCTGGAAAACTGGGGCTAGGGTTTCTAGTTTCTGGAAAAACTGATAAAGAAATCGTGGCCCCCTATATCTCTTATATAGGGGAAAACTTCCTGAAACCCTAAAAGTCCAAAGCCCATCTGATCGGCCCGATCATTCTGTGCTTGTGTCGATCGACATACGCTTAGTGTCGATCGACACCTCACATGGCTTGTGTCGATCGGCACAACTCTTTGTGTCGATCGACACCTTTACTTTCCCATTAAACTTTCCAGTTCGCTTAGGTGTGTGACCCTATAGGATCATGTGATACTGGCAATGAGTTCACATAACTCATAAATCATAAGCGGCTTATAGCAAAGCATTACGACTACCTAGTTTCTGGGTCAGGAGCCAAATATTTCCCATCTAAAAGTTTTCGGATGTGCTGTATATGTTCCAATTGCTTCACCACAGTGATCTAAGATGGGACCTCAGCGGAGGTTGGGAATATATCACTACAGGAAAAACGAGTTTTCTTAGCGTCCGAAAAACGCTATGACATGATACGATAGCGGTGTAGAAAGCGCTCTGACATCGCACGCGATAATAGGTCCATCGCTTTTCATAGCGGCTTTCGTCTATGCTATGTTAAATTCAGTTAATATAGCGTTTTCTAATATGCAATCATTAATTATGTTATAGCAATTATATTTTGTTATCAAAAACGTATTAGTTATAGCATTTAATTTTAGTTTAAGATAGCATATGATATTTTGTTATGGTTTATTTTATAGCATTCAGTATATGTCATGATCTTTGTGATGTATATTTGAGAAATTCAATATTCATGTATTTGTTATTTCAATTTCTATAATTTTTCATCTTTTAATTTCAATAAATTATATATTATAAGCCTCACAATATCACAATATTATAAAAAACAACGTGTTTTGATACATAATTACAAGAATACAAAAAAAGAAAAAACGAAAAAAAACAGAATACAAAAAAAGAATAATGTATTAGTTTGCCCTCCTTGTCAAGGCGTTCCGGTTTCTCACTACAAGAAATGTGGGTATTAATAGCATAGTATTATAGCATTTTTTTTGTTTATGCTATAATTGCCTTCTTCGAATTTTTTTATAACGTTTGCTAAAATACAAACGCTATAGTATCTAAGGCGCGAAAAAAGTGTGATAGCCCGCGTTAGTTTTTGGTCTTTCATCAGTCTTTTATAGCACGTACCACAGTGAAAACGTTATAGTAGGGTTAACTGGGAAAAGGAATTTCATTTTACGTCCAAAAAAATCAACAAAGTAAAAAGAGAAATTGAAAAGATATCCATCACCAAAACTAAAACATTATAGCTTATCTTCTTCTCTCTCTGTTCATCGACCTTCTCCAACCCAAAAAAACAAATGAATCATTAAAAAAAACAATCTAGTTTCAATTTTAATCCCTTTCTCTCTTTGTTCCGTTTCTCTCCTTTTACTCTCAGTCTCGATCTCTTAGTCTCCCCTCTCACTCGCAATCGCGATCGGTCTCACTCTCAATCCCTCACGATCACTCCCAATCGGTGCCACCTCCGATTTCGTCGAGGAATTGATTGGTCGGAACAAGTTTGATACTGTGTATATGGGTATAATGAATCTCGATTTCGAGTAGCTTCTCGATTCTTAGTTTATTAGTTGGGGTTTAATGAAATCAATTCTCGCTTAAAATCTGAAACTGTAATGAAGATGAGATTCTCAGATGATTGGTACTTTTGGGTTTGTCATTATCTTCTCGAAGGTGACAATACAAAATTTAGGTTAAAGATGTGATTTTCACAAAACCTTGAATTTAATTTTGAAGATTCTGGTTGTTTGGCTATTGGGAATTTGTTAGATTCAACCGTCATTCAGCTTCATTCGGAAAAGCAAAGCCAAAAAGAAGATTCTTATATGTTTATTATCTCTGCAGTTTCTTGTGTTGCCGAGATTGGCTGTGCAGGAACAGAACGAGTATGGTTCTCTTTTTGCCCAATTTTTAACTTCTGCCTGTGAATGACTCTGAACACTCCTTGTTTTTTTTTTCATGAGCCTGGTATCATCACAGAAGCTTTGCGTGTCCAGATGGAAGTCCAAAGAAGACTACTCGAACAGTTGGAGGTTAGTTTTCTTATTCCAGTTGACCATAAAACCAAGAGACTCTCAGCTTAACCGAGCCATAGAGTATCTTGCAAGTTGCAACTCAAATTAGTCTGCCCAGACATCCTTATAAACCCATCCCTCACTACTGCTCTTTCACCTAACTCCCAACATCTTTAATCTGCTAGATCGTCTTTTTCCTCTTCATGCTTGATCTGGGTAGCTACTCTCTCAATCCACCAGATTTATCGAATTGATTGTATGTCCTTTTTAATCTCTTAATCCCCTCTCTCAATCCATCTCACTTACCCAGAAACCTTAATCTTATGTATTTTGACAACCCGACCAGATCTATAAGCGGAATCTCTTTGGAGAAGAAGATAACCACAGTGTTTTCTCCTTCCAAGAATTTCGGTTCAAAGGTTTGTTATATGCAGCAATTTCTTTAATGGTTTGTCACATGAAGACTAAATATGAGGCTATGAGGTTCCAATTTTTCTCTGTATCATTTGATTATTTTGCGTAGTCGAAGAATAAAATCTGAAGTGATTTTGTCAATTAATTTCTAAAATTGCAGGAGCAAGAGAACGATACAGAATAAGAGGGATGAGGATAGAAAGACGTTGAGAAGGACTTGACTGAATCCTTAAGGCCAAAACTGGGCTAAAGAAGAAATCGAAAGTGATGGAGTTGAGATTCTTCGACTTCTTCGTATTTTTGTTTTCATTATGTTTTTCTTTTTTCTTGTATCTTGTATCTTTGTACGGTGTAATACGATGTAAATATGTATTTTCTATCAATACAAAAATTAATTACATAATTTTTATATATGTCACTTTTCTTTAAAAAGAGTATTAGGCTGCAATGTTTTAATAATAATTATATAAATATATATTTTTGGGTCATTATAAATAATTTAATAACAAAAAAAATTGTTATCTTTGTAAAACAAACTGGTAACGTACAACCCAATCATAACAATTATCACCCGCTATTATAAAACAAAATAATAGCAGCGCCATAAACCGCTATCGTAATTTAATTAATAATAGCATACGAAAAGTCCGCTATCGAAAGTGCCTGACCTACGATGACGGGCGCTGTAAGAGCGCTTAAAGAAACGCTATGGTATATGACAGATAGCGTATAACGGCCGCTATTAAAACCCACATTTCTTGTAGTGTCTTTACAGTCATTTCATCAGTTTCATCCTTTGTACTCTGAAAAGCTGATGATGGTGGCACAGACTCGATGCGTGTTCTTGAGCTTCACAGACTCAATGGCGTGTTCATCCCATTCTTTGCTTCTTTGATAAAAATCAGCTACTGAAATCTCCACCATCATCAGCTTTTATCTACATGTAACACTCAGAATAAGAGTAAACCTTGAAAAAAATCATTTGCATAGATTCAGATCTAGATTCATATTTGGTACCGTAAAGAGAGACGAATCAGTCCAATCATTTACTCGCATAAACTCTGTCCAATCCATCTTCTTACTCGACCACACTGCATCTGGAGTCCATGGAGAAGAAAAAAATGTGACAAAAGAGAACGGAAAAGAAAGAGCGTGAGATTATACTTTTTTCATCAACATCTAACAAAAGAAACAAATAGAAGAGAAGGAGCTTGAGATTTGACTGAACCAGTTTGTGTACGTCCTCCAATAAAGACAACCTTAAATGACCCATATGAGACGACTTACCCGAGAGTGGGTTTCTCCTTCGAGCTGCAGCAAAACACAAATAACACAGCTTCAGCCACAAAGAATCTTTAACAAAATCGAAGAAACCCTAGCAGATACAATTCAATCAAGAACACCCAATACAAAACAAATCACAAGAATCATTTTTAAGAGAATGATTAGAGATGGGTTTGGGGTTGGGAGTTGAAAGATTTGGTGA
>OVAF01002782.1:0-14133 GCA_900406245.1 Odontarrhena argentea | reverse complement strand
TGGCGCAGGTATCACAAGCTCAATTTCTAGTTTAGGAGAAGTTTGATTTGTTTGATACTGTGTTTAGGCATTGTTTTGTGTGTTTGCAGAAACATTAATGCTCTCTCCAAAAACGCAATTGATCTTCTGGGATTTGGTGCTTCTGACAAGCCACCTGGTTTTAGCTATACTATGGAGTCATGGGCTGAAGTAACTAACCATCTCTCGCCATTGTCTCTTTAAACAGCTTTTTTGGTTGGTTTGTTTGATTGATTGATTCAATTTTGTTCCCAGTTGATACTCAATTTCTTGGAGGAAGTGGTTCAGAAACCCGCTATTTTGATTTGAAACTCTGTTGGAAGTCTTGCTTGTGTCATCGCTGCCTCAGGTAACAAGACCTTGCTTGAGCTAGAGATATCTAAGCTTCTATGTATTTTCCATATCCTCAACGTCTCAAATCAAATTTGGTTTGGCATATATAGTCATACATCTATTTTGTATCAATAGCAACCAGCAACGTGTAGGAGCGCTTGAATTTGATCTCCCAGCTTGCGATTTTTCACTATCTTGTTTTCTAGGACTTGCATGATTGCTTGTGACTTTATAGAGAAATCAGAATCACAACAAGATCTGGTCAAAGGTCTTGTTCTGTTAAACTGTGCGGGTGGTATGAACAACAAAGCCGTGTTTGATGACTGGAGGATTAAGCTGCTCATGCCATTTGCTCTTGCTTATCGACTTCTTACTAAAGCAAAGAGGAATTGCTTCCGCACTCTTCAACCGTGTCAAAGACAGGCATGTCATATTTTCACTTTATTACCCAATTCTAGAAAGGATTTATTGCTTCTAGCTTATTGATGGATGTACAAAATGCAGGGATAATCTGAAGAACATCTTGACAAATGTTTACGGCAACAAGGACAATGTAGATGACACCCTTGTAGAGGTATTATCTGATGACTCATGGTTATCAAATGACAAAAGAACGAACAAATGTTTGTACCACTTATGGTAAAAAATTTATGTCAGATTATCGCTGGACCAGCAAACAGCGAAGGTGCACTAGATGCATTTGTTTCAATCTTAACGGGTCCACCTGGGCCAAAGCTGATTTCCGAGATAGCCAAACCGATCCTAGTCCTATGGGGAGACCAAGATGGACTAACCCCTCTCGACGGTCCTGTAGCTCAGTACTTCACGTCTCTACCCGGTCAGTTACCTAACTTCGACCTCTATGTTCTAGAAGGCGTTGGACACTGCCCACAAGATGATCGCCCGGATCTTGTCCATGATCGTCTCCTTCCATGGCTGGCTCAGCTTTCTTCAACATAGTCTATTTGTTTTGAACCATGTATTTATACACTCACCAAATGTAAAATGATTAAAATACTATTGAAAAACCAAATTTTTCCTAAACTAAAACGCTGTTGTTGTCAAAGCAAGGCGGCACATACGTTTATGTATACAGTTGACTATTGAAAGTGACTAGTTAGTATATAGTTGATGGTCCTAGAACTTATAACAATTTATATGTCAAGTAGATAGAGATGTATACAAATCTGCATTGTCATCATTCTACCCTGTCGTGTCTTCTTTTGTATCTGTAAAGAAGATGCGCTCTTCAACATATACAGTTTGGATAATTTCTCATATGGTCCATTGGACGACAATCTCAGGTAAGTAAAGAATATATAAAACTAGATTGTGTATTTGTAGATATCTTCTTTCAAATTCTAAAAACTTATGGTGTTTTTCAATTGATTGATTTTTCAGTTTCATCAAATGTTTGTGTTATTCAGTATTACATTTTTTAATACTCTGATCATTTATAAAGAAAAATTAATTGAATATCTCTTAAAATTTGTGAAGAACCTCTGCAATTTAGATGTGCTTATGAATTATGATGCATTCTATTTACAATCTCATAAAAATCTCTACAATACTTTCGAATCGGATATTTATGAATTCATTTAGACTATTTTCAATTCATCTATTAAATAACACACTCATAAAGTCTAAAAATATGCCAACAAAAAAAAAGTTTATTTGCAGTCTCTAAAATATGCTATAAACTGTATAAAGTGTAAGATGTGAGACCAAAACCAAACAAAACACTTAAGACTATTATTACACGAGCAGTGAAGAAAATTAGACCCTCCAAACAAAATTCTTGTGCCGTGTCTTGCTCTTGGTGGCCAACACATTAAAAGATTTTAGTTGGACCAATGTAATTCGTTTTGATTTTATTTAGATAAAAGTAGAAACAAAATTGTTGGGGTATACTGCTAGTGGATATAATTCTAGTTCTAGTATAGTAAAAGTGGTTGAGGTCTTCAATCTCATGGGATGGTCTTTCAAGAAAGGGATATAGGCCTGTTCTTTTAACAGTCGCTAGCGATCGCGATCGCGATCCGCGATTGCGACCGCGATCCGCGATTACTGTCTGTTGTTCATTTGTTAATCGCGCGATCCGCGACTGCAATCCGCGACTGATATTAAATTGTTCTTTAACCAGTCGCAGCGATTATGATTTTTTTTTTTTTGTTTCTTTAATTTTTTAAGAATTTATTAGATTTATTTTTTTATTTTTGTAACAATAATAATTATGAGATTATCTTAATAAAAAGTATAATATATGTAAAATATTCGTTAGTAATTTTTTCTTCAAGTAATTTACGAAGAAAAGAAATCATAGATATTTAATCATAAAACAACAAATTATAAAAACTCAATCTATCAGAGTACAACTTGTAATATTTAGTTCACATTACAAAACCATAAATTAAAGTATAAAAAATAACAATAGTACCAAAAAATTTAAGTAGTAACAAAATATTAAAATACTCAATTAGGTAACCGATGTCCTCGAGCAATCTCAGTTGTGATCCTATCTCGCAAACCTTCCATAGCTCTATCACCAGTCGGCTCATATAGAATATGTCCACCATGATCATTAACATGAACTTGTTCTATTTCTTCCGCCTCGTCTTCGTCATCACCATGAACTTGTTATATTTCTTCCGCCTCTTCTTCATCATCACCATGATCATCTTGACGAGAATCACGTATGAAATTGTGTAGTGCCATTGTAGCAGTTACTAGCTTTATCCACTTAGTCAAACCGTACTTTGGTTTCGAACTTCCTAGAATCCTCCATTTTGCTTTCCAAATACCAAAGGTTCGCTCAATCACACTTCTTAAACCGGAATGCTTCCTATTAAACAACTCTCAAGTGTTCGTCGGGGGTCCTCCTCTAAAATAATGATCAAGATGATATCGAAATAAATAGTAATAATCAAGTAAATATAGCAATAATACTAAATCCAAAATAACAATAGAAATTTGTACGTAAATTCATCACCAAAAGTTTTTTTTTTTTCTTTTTCCTTTCAGACTCACATTACACAATAGTTAAACTACGACATATGTAAGGTCTTTAAGATTTCAATATTCAAAATATCAAATACAAAACCGACATTTTTTCAGTCCGAAATATATAACATTGACTTGTTGAGTTTGTTTTGGTCAAGCGATTTCCCATTCTAGAACATCCTTAAATTTTAAGTAATAAATATTCATAGTAGAATCAATAACCGGTAGAGAAGTCATTATATTAAACAGAAAAAACAATTAATGTACACCAAACATCCCAAAACCTTTTATTTTCGACACAATTTATTTTCACCGAAACATTTTTTTTTTTTCCAACCTACCAAAAATGTAGGTAATAAAAGAATGGTCGAATGGTATTTTTTCACTAAAGACTCGATAGGAACATCTAGACAAATTTATTCTTGTGACGTGTCCTGCTATTAGTGGCTAGTACATCAAACTACTGGATATAATCTTCGAACTCATGAATTGGTCTTTTTTTGGTCACCAAAAATAGTCTTTTTTATATTATAGATATATAGATATAGTAGATAGTACAAACCGTTATAAAGAGGCCCACGCGGTAAACATAAACATATAAAGTAGGCGTTAGATTCCAATGTTATTATTTCACGTATATATATAGTAAAATGTAAATGTAAATGAAGGAAATCTGTACGTAAAATAAACGTTGACTACCATATTTTGAAATTCTATTATTCAAACTTACCAAAAACAAAATTTAAACCGATTGTTGTACAATACTAATCCAGTACTGTAGTCTAATATTAATTATTATTACACCATCATATTTCTGTCCATGATATAATTAGATTAAATTGACTTGAAAGTTTCTTGAGTCAAGCGTTTTTGGAATTTAGAAGATGTTTTTTTTGTTTTTGTTAGTAAAAACAAGAAAAAGAAGATCCTGGTTTTGAATTAAAAAAGCATTCATAGCATAGAATCAAAAGCCGGTAGTGAAGTCAAAATTAATTTTTTACAAAAACAATTAATGCACACCAAAAATCGTGGCCCAAAAAAAAAAAAAAAAAAAAGTACACCAGTAAATCACCTCAAAACCTTTTTAATTTCGACATTAAAATTCTCCGAAACTTGATGTGCAAGTGTTAAAAGTTTTGGTCACACTTAAATTTCTGGGAACCTTTGTGAATAAGTGAACCTTTCACCTGCCCGCCTTAATAATAATAAAATAAGAGGACTTTAGACATTGACCGAAACAAGTAACACGTAAAACCGTCCGAAACCTCCTTGTAATCGAAGTAGCAAATACCATAAAATTGCCTCGATGTCTCTTTTCTTGCTATATAAACCAATGCATTTATTGGCAACTACATATAATATAGAAAGAAAAAACAGAGTAAGAATCCAATATGGGAGAAACTATGCATAACGGAGGAGCGGTTTATGTTGCAGTGAATCAAGATGTTCGAGAAAGTAAAAAAACTTTGTTATGGACACTTAAGCATCTTCCTGTCAAGAAGCTTTGCCTCCTTCATGTTCATATTCCAATCTCCTTCACCCCTTCTCGTAAGTATATTTTGATAGATTAATTCTGTACTTTTGATTTTGCACTTTTTTTTTTTTCTTTTTTTGTTGTTGTTGTTGTGTTCCAAAAAAGTTTGATTATGCCATCATGGACGATTCGTTATGTGTATAGAAAACACAAACCAATCATCATGTGTCAGATTTTAACAACTACTATATATGTCATAGCAACCAACGAAAATTCTAGTTCCTTTAATTAGCGATGCAACAATCAATATCTTAATTAATGTGGCTCACTACTTTGCCAAATTTGGCTAATTAATTAGGTCACACATCATGTTAATTTTTCATATGAAGCTTGAATTACCTAGTGACAGTAAGGGCGATTGCGATAGCACTTGTTGTAGCATATGCGGATGTTTTGTAAATAAATGGTCTTTTTGTTTGTCCATTTTTAGCAAGTTGGCTTGACGAGAGGGAGAGGGAAGCAATCCAAGAATCGGAAGTGAAAAATGCATATGATAGTCTCTACAAGTATCGAGACATCTGCATAAACAACGGGGTGAGTTCTCTTTTTGATTCTACGATACAATACGGTAACAAATGTAAAATATATAGTAAGAAACTAAAACTAGAGGTGAGAGCTAAAAAAAGTAATCAATTTATTTCCAATCGGTTTTAGCCTTTTAGGCATAGCTCTGCTCCATGAACCAATTATTGATAGAGATAAATTATAACTAAACTCTGTATATATATGCAGATTAATGAAGAAGATGTGGATATATCAATGACCTCAAAATATAATGTGGGTGAAGGGATTATGGAACTCGTCTATCAAAATAATATCAAAAAGCTCGTTATGGGAGCAGCAGCTGATTCTCTCTATTCCAAGTAACGAAAAACTCAAGAATCTATGTGATGCGAATTAAAAAGAGCATAGACCACTAAAAGAAAATACACTAACCTCTGTTTGATGATGCAGGAGAATGTCTATCACATCAAGCAAAGCAGAGTATGTGAGTCAACATGCACCTCATTCCTGTGAATTATGGTTTATCTGCAAGGGGAAGCTCATCAAGACAAAGTAAGCTTGAGTACTACTACACTTGTGTGATTGTTTATACTAATAATAGAGTTTCATATAAAGTTTCTTTGTCTTTTATTAGACAGGGAAGTTTCAGTAAACCAAACAAAGGGAGTCAAAGAGATGACCGTGAACCCGAGACACCTAAAGAACATTTGGTAAGTAAAAAGATCAAACAAATAGCTTAAAACCACCAAACGAAAGATTGCACTTGTTACTTACGTATTTAGCTAGACGAAACTCGAGTTTGATATCAAGATTACCATTTAAGAGACTCTTGTTGTGTTACATTTAAATCAGGTGAAACCAGAGGGAACACCAGAGAAAGTGAGCAAGGAACTACCTGTGCTTCCAAAAACCAATGGAAGTAGAGTTGGCTCATGTGTTTCTGACGAGCCTCCCAGTGTTTTTATGTGTCCCATATCAATGGTTAGGATTCAAACTCGTCATCTTTATATTTATTGATTCAGCTCTTGCAACATATAAGCTTCTGGTTGTTGTTTTTTCCTCATATTTGATCTTCATATAACGTAGGAGATAATGCAAGATCCACATATGGCAGCTGATGGTTTCACCTACGAAGCAGAGGCAATCAGAACCTGGCTAAAGGGTGGAAAACAAACCTCGCCAATGACAAATGCTAGGCTTGCCACTCACCATCTTACTCCCAATCATGCTCTTCGTTCCATGATTCAGGACTGGCTTCTACAACACCCAAATTATACTAGTTGATTAATCTTAAGACTCAAATAACATGTTGATTCTTATGTTGTGAATTTTTGAATCTTAACATATGCTACAAAAAAACATATAAATGAAGTTCATTTCAATTTTTTTTTTTTTGGCATATTTACTATAATTAGTTTCATCTGCTCCTCTCTTTCTCTCTTCTCCATCTTTATAACTAGGAAACGTCCATGCGGTGCGTGGATAAGTAAATTCATAATAAGATATAATGTGATATGAGATTGAATACTTATATTTTTATTATTTTGTGGATAACATTTTTCAGAAAGGTTTTTGGAAAAAATATTATTATAGTTGTTTGAAAATGTGTAAGATATTAATATATTTTTAGAAAAGAAAACAAAATTGGATTAATGAAAATCTTATTTAGTTTCGATATGTGGCAAAACTTTGTCTATCATCATTCATGTTTAAAAGAACTTTACAAAGATCTGAAAGTTGGCCAATTTATATATATTTTTATAAGTTTCTTAAAGCAATGTTATATTAAAAAAAATTTGTTAAGAATTTTATCTAGTGTACTATCACAATATCTTGGTGAATTTATATTTTTCATAAATTTTTCAAAGTAATGGTACGCTACTGCACATACAAAAAAATTATGTTAAGAATTTTATCTAGTGTACCATTACAATATCTTTGTCAATTTATATTTTCCATAAATTTCTTAAAGCAATGGTATGTTGCTGCACATATGAAAAAGATTATGTTAAAAAGGTGCGTAGTTTGCATTCAGTATTTTGTTGATTTTTTGGAAAATAGATTTAACAAATACAGGGACTGATAAATAATATTTAAAACTACATGGGACACGTGGCAGCCCCTCAGAGAGAGTTGAGGAATGAAAGCCTCGTTTATTATATAAGATATACTAGAAAAATCGTCCGCAAACATTGCGGGCCCCAATATTATCATTGTTTAATTTATGCCAACAAAAATAAGTAATTATTGTTTTGAATTATCGTAAAATGTAAATGAAAAGAAGTAAAACAATTTGAATCCAATGTAGTACTCTATTAAAATAATAATTGGAAAAGGTAAAAACAAATTCATTGATGATACGTAAACATCTCGTTTCTCAAATATTTTCAAAAAATTCCTTGAAAACCACATTCGTTTGGCCTCTTTTGGAATTTACTATCTTCGTCAACTATTAGAACTTTCAGCTGTTCCTTGATTTCACTCTGGAGAATGCAACGTATAATTGACTATGAGAGAATACATGTTTTGGTAAATATAAACCAATATTTTCAAGTGATTGACCTTGATTGTTGTTCACCGTCATCGCAAAAGCAAGATTCACAGGGAATTGTCTACGAAACATTTGAAACGCGAATTTCGTATCGGGTGGTGTGACATAAATTATGGGTATTAAGCGTAACTTTCTAACGAAATGATCATTTCCAGAAATTATCATAGCTTGAATAACCCATCTAGTCATATATGTGATAATAAGCCTCGTACCATTACATAATCCATCCATTGGATCAAATATTACGCATACACATGATATGAGCACCAACCTTTAGT
Source organism: Odontarrhena argentea (assembly GCA_900406245.1). Lineage (NCBI taxonomy): Eukaryota > Viridiplantae > Streptophyta > Magnoliopsida > Brassicales > Brassicaceae > Odontarrhena > Odontarrhena argentea. Next base: position 5,915 of record OVAF01002782.1, on the reverse strand, counting down.
AAGAGTCTATGTTTTGGTAATACTGACATGTGAATTTTGTTCAAGTACTCAACTGGATAATCTGCTTGTGCAGCTGTAGACGATGTCGGAGATAGGCTATTAGAACTTAGAAATTTCATATCTTCATCTATATTGATAAACCATGCCAATAAAGTTAAAACTATTGAAAATATTTAATAGTTCCAATTGTCTTTTACTTCAAAAGTATATTATGAAATGTCCATTTTGTATATAATAATTTTATTATTAAGATATAAATATGGAATTTTGTGCTTAGATGATGCATCTGGTAATTTGGAGAGCATGTAGTCATTAATCTTATCCACTTCTACAGTGGTTAGACTAAGGATTGTTTTGTCCTGGTAAAATTTTAAATCATCTTAACCTCTGAATCACATTGTGCTTTAGATAGTAAGGTTATAATTGTATTAAATAAATGTCAACAATTGCCGAGAGTGGTTTCGGTCATATCACGATTCACGAACAAAAAATACTGCCCGCAAAGTTTGCGGGCCCCAATAATTATTATTGTTTGATTTATTCCAATAGAAAGTAAGTAATTATTTTACTGAATTAACTTAAAATGTAAATTAAAATAAGTAAAAAAATTTGAATGCAACTTTAGTGTACTCTATTAAAATATAAAATGGAAAGGACAAAAAGAAATCCATTGATGATACATAAACTTCAACCTATTAATTTGGCTTGTTTTTATATAAAAGAAAATATTAACTTTGTATTTGTGTTAAAATAAAAGAAACTCAAAAATAGTATAAAGATATGAAAACACGTAGGCCCATCACCATAATAACAATGTCTAACCATTCTACACCTTTATTTATTAAGGAAGAAAACTGATATACAAACAACATATTATTCTTGAGAGAAAAACTTTCTCCTACTTCAGAATATTCCCTCCCCTTTCTTTTTCTCTTTAGATGCCATTTTCATTGTCGTTTTACCTACAAAGGATGGTTTCATTGCACTATTTGGGTTAAGCTTGTCCAATCTTGAAAATGGTATGATTTTCAAGGCATTCATCTGCTTTTCGGCTGGCTTAACTTCATACCTACATTTTAGTAGCATAAAAAAACTAACCACGTCGTTTTGACATAACACTCGCTTTATAATCTTTTCAATTACATACTCACATAGAGAATTTTCCGTTCCTCCCGTTGTTTCGCGAGCACGTTAAACTTCCTTTTTATTTAGGAACTTGGATCAAACCTGTAACAGTTGTGACAGTGGACGATGTTTTCTGACAAGATTAAGAATTGCTTGTATGAATCAACTTGTTATTCACAAACTTTACGGCAGAGTATATATATACAAAATCATTGACCGACTTCTATCTCTACCGTAAGTTAAAAGGAAAACTTGGAGAATAAGTAAATAAGTATTTAGATATAGAATATTTCCCAATACCCCCTTCAAGTTGGAGCACGTAAGTCTCGAATGCCCAACTTGAGTAGAAATGCATCAAACTCTTTACGTCCCAATGCCTTGGTTAGAATATCAGCAAGTTGATCTTTAGTAGAAACATGAGTAGTCTGAATAATGCCTTTGGTGATTTCATCTCGAACAAAATGACAATCCACTTCTATATGTTTTGTTCGCTCATGGAAGACAGGATTGGCACTAATGTGTATAGCAGGTTGACTGTCGCAATAAATAGTCATTGGTTGAACATGTTCAAAGCCAATTTCCAGAATAAGAGCTTGAAGCCATAGGAGTTCACGAGTGATCGCAGCCATAGCTCTATACTCGGCCTCTGCAGAAGAGCAAGAAACAGTGTCTTGCTTCTTAGTTTTCCAAGAGATGGGAGAAGAACCAAGTTGCACAATCCAACCAGTAAGAGAACATCGAGTCAATGGACATGCAGCCCAATCAGAATCACACCATCCATTCAAATGAAATGAATAAGTAGCACTTAAAAGAATTCCTTGGCCGAGAGTACCTTTGAGATAACGAACGACTTTTAAAGCAGCCAACCAATGATCTTCTTTCGAGCATGCATAAATTGTGTTAAAATGTGAACAGCGTATGTGAGATCCGGACGAGTAGCAGCAAGATAAATGAGGCGACCCACAAGACGACGATAACGTTCCGGATCAGCCAATGTCTTACCTTTAGCAAGGCTAAGCCGATGATTTTGGTCCATAGGAGAACCAGCAGGCTTACAACCAAGAAGTCAATACCAGTGGGGCTACGAGCGACTTCTACACCCAAGAAATATTTTAGAAAACCCAAATCTTTCATATAGAAACAAGTGGATAAGTAGTCTTTGAATGTTTGGATAGCCGAAGGACAATTACCAGAGATAATCAAATCATCCACATAGACCAAAATCCTAAGAGAGACCCCACGTTTTGAATAAACAAAGAGGGAATAGTCAAACCGAGTTTGAGAGAAACCATACTGAAGAAGAGCATCGGCAAGCTTTGAAAACCAACATCGAGGAGCTTGCTTTAGGCCATAAAGAGATTTCCTGAGACGACACACTCGCGTTTCATTAGGAGGAGAAAAACCAGGAGGTAACTTCATATATACTTCCTCATGGAGATCACCGTGGAGGAATGCGTTATGAACATCCATTTGATGTATTTCATGATTATGTTTAGCTGCAAAATCAAGGAAAACACGAACAGTAGTCATCTTTGCCACAGGAGAAAACGTATCTGTGTAATCAACACCCTCCGTTTGATGATTACCCAACACAACAAGGCGAGCTTTAGGACGTTCTAAAGTACCATCCGAACGAAGTTTTATCGTATAGACCCATTTACAACCAAGAGCTTTCTTTCCTGGAGGTAACGCTTCAAGATCCCATGTGTGATTTCGTTGAAGAGCAGAATGTTCCGAATCCATAGCGTCATTCCATACATCATCCTGCTGAGCTTCGGTAAAAGATCGCGGTGTAACATGAGCAGTGAGAGCCGCTAAATAACTACGATGATTGGGAGAGAACTTTTGACATGATATATAATCAGAAAGAGGATAAGCCGAACCTGAGGATTGCTGAGGAGAGGATGACGTTGGAGAGAGAGAGAGGAGGGGACTAAAACAGAGACAGACCCAACGATATTATCATGGAGACGAGTGGATATAGTCTTAGGACGAGAACTGCGACGCAACTCATTCGAGGAGACAGAAGGTTCATGCCAATCATCATTCATTGGAGGAGAAACAATAGGAGGCGGAACCGCGGGAGCAGCGCGTAGGGGTTCATCATCGGGTTGAGAAATCACTGGAGAAGAGATAGATGATTCGAGATTTTCAATGTCTAAATCATCATCATTTGTAAATGATATTAAACGTTCTGTAGATTGGACATGATCAATAGACGGCAAGTCGGACGTCGGAGAAGAAAAGGGAAATTGGTCTTCACAAAATACAACATCACGAGAGGAGAATGTGACTTCCTTGTCAAGATCATATAACATCCATCCTTTCTTCCCATGCGGATACCCAATAAAGAGACAACGACGACTTCTAGCACCAAATTTATCATCTTTATGGTTTAAATTATGGGCATAAGCCAAGCAACCAAAGACGCGAAGATGGTTGATAGAAGGTGCACGACCATGAAGCTTCTCAAAAGGAGTTTTACCATCCAGTAGGGTTGAAGGAGTTCGATTCATGAGATACACAGCAGTCTTGACACATTCACCCCAATATTCAATTGGAAGATGAGCTTGAAACCGTAAAGCTCATGCAAGGTTAAGTATATGACGATGCTTACGTTCAACACGTCCGTTTTGTGGAGGTGTGTGAACACAAGACGTCTCATGATGAATGCCTTTTTCTTGGAAAAATCGTGAAAGACAAAGAAATTCAGTACCATTATCACTCCGTATAGTTTTCACTTTCTTAGAAAACTGTGTTTCGACGAGTGCTAGAAAATCATGAATATGGCGTGATACTGATGTCTTGTCTGGAGAAAGATAAATCCAAACGGCTCGGGAATGATCATCAATAATAGTGAGAAAGTAACGAGAGCCACAAAATTCAGTAGTTCGATAAGGACATCATAAATCACAATGGATTAAATCAAAAATTGCTTTAACATTATTAGTACTATCTGGAAAAGGTTGACGAGTTTGTTTAGCTCGAATGCAAACATCACAGTTTCGTAGAAAATTCTCACTATTGCTACTAACACCACTAACATTCGGAAGTAATCTAATAACCCGAGAAGAAGGATGACCAAGACGACGATGCCACAGAACATAGTCATCATGAACGCTAGCTTGTAAAGAAGTTATAGTCTCCATGCTGCAAAGTCGGTAGAGTCCCTCTCCCTCTCTGTCACCCACTCCAATCAGCATCCTCGTAATACGATCCTGAAATATCAATAACTTATCACTGAATTGTCCCACCAAGAAATTATCAGTGACGAGTTGTCCAGGAGAAATAAGATTCATGTCTGATAANCATTTTAGGCATTTAGGCTTGTAAAATTGCATTTTGCATTGCATTTGCATGTTTTAGGTACCAAATGAGGAAATGAGCTTAATTATACTCTTAAGGACATTGAAAAGGCCTTAGGAATCAAGTTTTAAGGTTTGTAATTGAAAAATCAAGATTTGGTGGCAATATGAATAATTGGCTATGAAGGCTCCATCCAGTGGGTCTTAGAGATTGGATCAGATTAAGACTTTGCAGTTGGGATTTTGAGCTGAAATTTTTACACAAGCTAGAAAATTGAATCAGAATTCCAATGGTTGTGGTCTCATTGAATTTGGAGTTTAGGTCAAAAATATGTAGCCAAAACAGTCAGGAGGTGTCAAACTGCCTCGAAGCTGAAGCAAGTGGGGAATGAGGCTTATACCGGCCAAAATACCGGCCAAAAAGGCCGGTAAATCACTCCACAAGGAGGCCAGGAGTTTTACCGAGCAAAAATACCGGCCTCTTTGGCCGGTATTTTTGATTTCGACTCCAAAACTTCAAACCGATCGGTTTAGCTAAACCGGGTCAAATTGCTTCAATTTCCATTCCATTTCTTGGTTATGTTAGACAAAGTTCCACACCCCCTTGTACCCTATATATACCTTAGACATAATCTATCTTCTCTAAGCTTTTGGTTGAGAACAAAACCCTTGTTTGGTGTTCTCCCTTGTATAGTTTTAGATTTCTTTGCTTTTGTTCTTATGTAGTTTCTTTCTTTCTTTTTGTAGTTTCATCTTCTTGTATAGTTCTTCTTTCTTGTTTTTCCCTTTTGTTCTTGAGATATCTATGGAGATTGAACTTTATTATATGAGATTTGATTTTGGTTATTGATTCTTGATGATCACAATCTTTAATCATCTCTTAGTCTCTTTCTTACTATGTCCATTGTTTATTCATCTTTTGTTGATGCTTTGTACATGAGTGAGTAGATCTCCTCATTGGGAGTTAGATCTAGTAGGTTAGGGGAATTAGGACATGTAATCAATGGTAGATTAGGCTTTGGTTATGATGCCTTAAGTTTATCTTAGTTTTAATGCTAGATTTGGCTTAGCTACCCAAAGATAGAAATTAGGACTTTCATGAGGCCCGAAAGGTGTTCGATGAAATGCCCGAACTAGATTTTACTTAGCTAGTCTTACCTAGCCATAGGGATATGATGTTAGGGTGATTAGTGAGCTTAATAGACTTGAATAATGAATTGCTTCTTAATTAATTAACTCACATGCGGGAGTTTAGTGAACTTAGTTAATTAAGATAGGGGATTAATACCATGGGAGTGGATTATGACCAAATTAGTGTTCCATGCTCTAGGATAGTGCCTTGTTAGTCCCAAATCACCACTAGATTAAGGTCCATGATCCCCCCCCCCACATCAATTGCTATGGTCTAAATCCCAATGATTTATCTGATCAAGTGCTATTTTCTTTGTTTATTTTTGCTTTCTTATTTCTTTATTTGCATTTATG
>OVAF01002781.1:3941-14497 GCA_900406245.1 Odontarrhena argentea | reverse complement strand
GAAAACTTTGGCTGGCCTTTTGGGAACCAAATGCCCTTAACCCAAGGAACCACATGCCTTACCGCCCTCAATTGAAGCCAAGTGTCTTTTGTAGAAAAACCTTGTCGGGAGTTTCCAGCATGATTCCTCCAAAGATGATAATCGATGCCTTGACTTCTACTAACATCCAAAGCAGCAAGTTCTGTCTCCACCTGATTCAACAGAGGAATTCTATGATTCCTTACTCTCCTACCCCTGGAAATTTCTGCTATCTTAGCATTCTTCCTTATCCCCATATCAATAACTCCTCTACAACCCACTATCTCCCACAATCTTCCTAAACTACTCCAGTTATCAAACCAGAACCATGTGCTCTCCCCATTTCTCACTTCAACTTTGTGAAAATCCTGAGCCAACACTCTGCTCTTGAGAATCTTCTTCCAAGTCCATGACCCCTTAGTCTTTTTTTGATGGAATAAAGTATATAGTTTCGTAAAAATCATTGTAATCGTAACCTAAGTTGAGCAGTTGGTTCTACATTCTTATATAGACAATAGATTACTAGGTTTCTCTTCAAATTCAAGACTTGACTAAGTGTTTTTGAATCTCTATCTCTCTTTTCTAACCACGTAAGAGCTATTTTTGTTGAACGAAATCCTTATCACGGTTTATTAAAAAAAAAAAAAAATGAGTAACATATAACTATTCTTGTAAACACTTTTTAGAGTTTTCATTATCGTTGTCACAGCTTTTCTATTTGGTTGTTTAAGAAATAATAATTAACTAAAAGTAGTATTCTTAAACAAACTCGGAATTGAAATATATATATATATAAACCTTACTTGTAATTTTTCTGTTGTAGTGGTTTTAACTTTAAAACGTGGTGTCATAATGATCCCATTCACGGTTAAACATGGGGCTCAAACAGAATGCATGTTAACAAAGATATATAAATCTCCTAATTATCAATTAATCAAACATATATTTTCTTTCGTGAAAAAAGTAAAAGCACAAATATTGGTTAGGAATGAAAGCCACCGTTACCTTTTCTTAGTTGTACACAAAGATGAAGTTAAAGGAGTAATTTAAAGTAAGCCACTCAAAAGGTGACTTTTCCCCTTTTAATTTTAGCTTTAGCCAATTTGGATGAGTTTGTGACTTTCGTAATTCAGAGTTCTAGGGGAAGGTGGATCACGAACATTGAATTAATTAGAAAGTGATATATGTTAATTAAGGAGAAAAAAAAATCCAAGCCCGTTAATGGTATTTGAAACCTTTTTTCAAGCCCAAGCCCGTGTATGGTATTTGTTTGAAATTTTGTTGTGTAGAGACTAGAGAGCACTACATTAGCATAAGAAAATTGTCTGTTCCACGCTATCATAACAACAACTAGACAGTATCGATTCATACCAAAAATAAAAATGATTTGTTTAAACCTCTCAAACTATTTTCTTTTACAAACATTTATTGAATTTATTGGAAAAAAAATGATTCATACCAAAAATAAAAATGATTTGAATAAAATTTATTGAATTTTTTGGCATAGAGAAAGTTTGTTTTCTTTATATTAAATAAAAAATATTGTATTGACAAAAATTTGGCTAATTGGCTTAACTATGTTCGGTTCAAATTTGGTTCAAGTAATTCATTTTATGTATATTATTTGACCAATTAATTTAATCTGTTTGATCATAAAATATTTGGTTTGGTTTTAAAAATATTGTTTGATTTGAGAACTTTTCCCACTCCTAACTAAGGGGTAGTATTGGATGGAGGAATGTAATGAAAAATTTAACAAATACTTAGTTCCTTTTAATTCTAATGTTATTCAATAAGTTGGTTTCATCAAATCCTTGAAATTTTATTGTTATTTAATTTCCAAACTTCTTAATTCTATTACATTTTTGTGTTATTCAATATGATTTCATAGAAATGTCAATGCAAAAGAATGTAATGGAAATTTTACTGCAAAAACACAAAGAATCAATTTTGAGCTTTTAGGTTGTTATTTTGATGGAATTTATTTTTCTTTATTTTTGTTAATAATTAACGTTTGTCATCCCAACTTCAAATATCTATAGTTTCTTCACATTGGTTAAAAACTTATTTGTGATTGATATCCAACAAACGTGAGTTATGCCAACATTAGTTATCACAAAGATAAAGTTTTAAAAATGCTTTTAAAAATCAACGTTAATATACAAATATTGTATTGGTAAAATCTTTCATAAATTCACAAATATTTAAAGAACTTTGCCAAAGGATAATAGCAATTAATGGTCAATGGTGTAGCAAGTATAATAACAAATTATGATATATATACGAACTTATATATATATTATTTTTTATATATGGTTAACATTTTTTTCTATTCATAATTAAACATCATTAATCTTAACCCAAGCTCATTCAGTCATTCAATGAATGATTTCCAATTAAAAATTAAACAAGTAATCAAAATTATACAATTCATAATCGAGAATTAAACTTAAACCTAAAGGATTAATTTATAATTAAAATCTAAATCAACAGAACTTATTCATAAATTATATATCATCAATCTTAAACTCAGGCTCATTCCGTCCTTCGATGAATGACTCCCACATCGCACACCTAACGCACCGTTATGTAATAGCCAGTCTAGCTCCTCATATAATAAGTAATGAGCATTTCTGCCATGCACTAGGAGAACATAAAAACATTTCTCCATCAATATCGATATTACCCAAGGATCATCTGTTATCACAACAACCGTCGTCGGTTCGTTGAATCTAGCTAAGTAAGAGTCAACCCAAGCCAATGTTCTCATGAACATCATCTTGTCAGAAACAACATTCGAACAGTCTTTCAGTTCATGTGGAACATCAATGTGTGAGATGTTCTGTTCCGTAAATTGTAACACCATATGAGGATCTCGAATTTTAAGAACTCCGGCATCTAAAATTGCAGAAATAAATACGTTATCTAACCCAACTTTTATATTAACAATCTATAGATCTTAATAACAATATTTTCTTTTTCCAATCAGCTCTTTTTTTTAATTTCATAGTCAAATTTATTGATGATGTTTATTTATATATCATATACATATTATATTGTTTAGTGATATATTTATTTTATGCATAAAATTTAATCGATTTCATAGTTCATAGAATTTAAGAGAATTATGGACCTAGTAAATTCTACTCCCTCTGTCTCATATTAGATGATGTTTAAGGTTGTGGCACACAGATTAAGAGTTCAATAAATTTTTGTTTTTTTTCATATAAAAATATCATTTATCATCCAATTTAACACATTTTAACCAATAATAAATCAATCTGCAGAATACTAAGAGTCATATTAAATAAAAATACAATTAAGTTTGCATTGAAAATCTAAAACATCATCTAATTTGATTCAAAAAAAACTCCTAAAACCTCATCTAATATGAGACGGAGGGAGTATTATGTTTTATCTAAATCCCAAAAATACATAAACATCAAAACTATTAGATGAATACATCAATTACCTGAGAATCTTATAAAATACTAGACATTCCATTACATTTCTCTGCAATTGAATTCTTTGAGATTCAAATAAATTCCTCTAAGATAACTTGACCAAAAGGAAATAGTAAGAAAAGAACCAGCTCAGGGATAAGGGGAAATCAAACCATCAATTTAGATTTTGAACCAAAGGGTTAACCAAACATGTTGACATTTCAGTAATAAAATCGAACTTCAGGGGTCAGAAAGTAATCACACCTTTTCCGTTCCCTAACAAACAGATTCTTCAAGGCAATAGGCAAAAAAAACAAAAAAAATAAGGTGACCAAAGAAAAAAAAAAACAAACCACCTTTTTTTTTCTTTTCTCCTCTACTTCTTCTTCGTGACTTTGGTCGGGGACAAAACCAATCGCCTCTCCGTAACCGCATTCTCAGCCCGAATGACTGACCCTGAGGTAACCAAAAAATCCCAGTTTTGCAATCCCTAAATCTCCGCAAGTTTCGACTTCACATTCCCAATTGAAATTTTAAAGCTTTCTTCACTGTTTCTTTTTAGGTTCTAAGGACTGTTACAGTCTCTGATTTCGTTTATTGTTTATTTGATCTGGATTAGTGTTTTTGGATGTGGGTTTTGTCTTGTGGTTTCTGGGTTTGCGATGAAAATTGTTTGTTTTTGTTATCAGAAATTAACCGCTTTGAAGAAGGCTTACGCCGATATAATACTGAACACGGCGAAGGAAGCGGCGGCGCGTGTGATGATATCCGAGAAGAAAGCGCGTGGGTTTCAGCAAGAGCTTGTGGCGGTTAGAGATGAAGCTCTTCGGACTTGTCTTAGGCTTAAACAGATGTATGATTCCAAGGTAAATAAATTCACATTGTCATTCTTAAACTTTAGTAGTTCTGTTTTTTTTCTTGTGTCATGAAATGGATTTGAGGATCAATGTGGATTTGTTTCTCGATTTATTTACATCTTTCGTATTTGGAATTTACTGCAAACTTTTGGCACCGGTTCTTCGTTTTGTTGTTTTGCCGCATTGGAAGTGATATTGAGAATTATTCGTGTGAGATCATCTCTCTGAAAATCTCAACTTTTGGACTTTTCTTTACTTAATTCTTCTTTAGCTTCAACTTAATTGATTCTGTATCTTTTTATCACCAATGGTGATTAGCTTTACAAGGATATCATTTCAGATTTACATAGAACTTATATTCCCTGGATCTTTAGTAGCTCTAGTCATGTTTTGATTATAAATTCCATTTGTTTAATCCGTTGCTCACACGTCCATGAAATGTAAAGACCATTGGCGAAAAAATGTGGCAAATAAGTTTTAACAGAAAATTGTGAATCTACTAATAAAATTTTAGAGTTTCTTTTGTTTCAGAATTTTTAAAAGTATTGCTGTTACTTAGATGCTAATTCCACTTGTTACAGTAACTAATGGTTTGAGAAAAACGGTTTAACTTGAGATTGTAGCACATTTTCTTGAGGTTATACTTGACTGTCACTTGTGCTGTATCGGTCTTCTCTGTGGCATTCAGCTCTAAATCTTAGAAGTTTCTGTGGCTATAGGTCAAGGAGGCAGAACTGATGTCTTTGAAGAAGCAGCAAAAGATTGAGGAACTTGAAGCTCAACTTGGAGAAGCTGAAGATATAGTAGGAGAGCTAAGGATGGAGTTGCGAGAGTCTCGCTACCTTCTCGAGAAATTGACAAATGGTCGTCAAACGAATCTTAGCAACGAGGAGAAAACCCCCGACGAAGCAGTTTCTTTATTGCGTGAGGACTCTAGTAACCATGAGAGATTAGTAGTGGATATTGGGATCAAACCACATTTGAGCGATAGAGAATTTAGTATTAACCGGTGCTCTTATAAAGAGAATAAAGATCCCTGTCAACATACTCTTCCGTCTATACTAGGTAGACACAGAGAAGGTGGGGAATTGGAAAAAAACAGTACCAATAATGTAGATTGTGGTGAGATGGAATCACTGACATCATCCAAAACAGAAGCAAGGAAGGAGGAAGAGAAAGAGAATAATATGGAGCTTTCTACAACACCTGTGTCGCCTTCTGAGAAAGGGTGTATCAAATTCACATTCAAGCGAAAGCGTAAGAAGGATGCAAGAAGCAGCAGCAGTAGCCCTGAAGGAGGAGGTTCGTCTTCGCAAGATGACGAGAGCAAGAACAGAAGACAAAAGACTGGAGAGAAAGATGATGGTTACCTGGATTCCTTAAACACCGAATCATTTCGTGATAGCCTACGTGTAGCTCAGGTCGCTCGTCAGGTTAGTAAACCTATATACAAGTACATTTCTATTGTTTGTTTTCTGGAATATTTTGGTTTCTTCTTGCTGTGACAATCTCTGGTCACCGCCGCTGTGTTTTTTGTTACTATGCTATAGAAAATAGGGAAGAATTCTGACTTTTAGTTTTGTTTCTTCGTTGGCATATAGCTCTTACCATTCTCGGAAAAGAAGATGTTGCAGCAGAACCAGTGTGATGATGTTCCTTGATTCCCAAGTAAATTTTGAAGGTCTGATCATCAATTACATTTGCTCCATCTGGAAAGAAAATGGTTGATTAGAAAGATTAGCTGAAGTAGTAAGTTGGGTAACATATAGACACATTGTTAGCTTTATCAACTAATGGCAAAAAGCTAATTTTGGTCAGTTGATTAAAATTCTTTTCGCAATTGTTCTTCTGAGCTTAATTTATTTATGTTATAGATATGTGAATTGCTAGATTTGGTCGGACAATAGATACTAATTGTCTTGCAGCTTTAGTCAAGGTCCTCAGGGTGATACCACAAATGACGTAGTTGAATACCTATCTAGTATCTAGAGAGTTGCACGACGTCGTTTTGGGTACCTCGAGTAGAAAACAAAAAAAGGGTATACTGTAAATTTCTCCGGAACAATGGGTAATACTTCACCGAACCCGGTTTCGATTCTCTCCCTCTGAGATCTAAAACAGGAATTTCAGATAATCCTTTTTGTATATTTTTCTTCTTAAGATAATTTTTATGACTTGAACTAAATTGGACGAACATCTTGCATGCAAGAAGTTTGTGTTACAATCTTTTCATGAATGAAATTTTCATAACGAACCAACATGTCCGGTATAGTGTAGAGTATAGGTAGGTGAAGCGACCGACTAAAGCCTCATACATACAAAAAAAACCTATGAACATGGTTCTATTTTCTACTTTGAAGATATAATATTTTTCTATGAAAATTGTTAATGTTAATGGATTTATTATTGGTATTAGTATATAAATAAATAAGTAATATCTTTAAATATTTGTATAGGTGTAATTTAATAAATTAAAAAATGTTACTATATGAATTCCTCACCAATGGAACCAAATAGAACTGAAGATTCTTATGTTAAAATATAATAAAATAATAAAAACTATATTGCTAAGAAATGTGGATGGTATGAGAGTTTTCACTCGGCGAATAACTTGAAGAAGTTTCCTCGTACCTCATTTCATTCTATAAAATATTCGAATTACTACTTTTCTTTCACGAGAGATTCTTTATATTAGAATAAGCTTGGGTCCAGAAGCTTATTGACTCTAATAAAATAAAGAAGAAGCAAATTCAAAACAGCTAGATTTTCTCTTTTATCTGGGAACACAAGCTTTGACCATACAAGAACACGTCTTCAACGAACGAATCACATTCCAGAACCAAAGGTGTGTATATAAACACAACATAGAAAACTAGAGAAAGTCACAACATTCTTAAAAATCAATTCTCATTAGTTTTGGGATAAACACAAAACCCATTTTTAAAAAACTTTTCTGGTTTAAAGCTTTCTAAGTAGATATAATGAACGGAGCATCATGGGCTGACCAATGGGACAATGACTCTGCCAAAGGAGGCCGAATCGGCGGTGGCGCAGTCGTCAGAAGCAACGAAGGTTCGAGCTCGAACACGGCTAAGTACAAAGAGAAACTGGGACAAGGATTAGACAAGACTAAAACAGTAGCTTCTTCGGGTTTCAAGAAGATCAAGACTGGCTCTGCTTTGGGTTTTCGTTGGGTTAAGGATAAGTATCTCAAAACCACAAACAAACATTAATAACAGTTCTTAAACTTTTGTGTATTCTGAAATTATTCACTTTGTTCTTCATGATCATATATTGTTTTTGATTTTTTTGTAAACTAGTTTGTTTTGAATCTTCGTGTGCTATAGATTATATAAAATTTAAGAGTTTGTATTCATGTGTTTGATTAAATTAGTTTTTTTTACTGAAACCGTATATACAATAATTAAATAATTAGAGAGGAGACGATTTTGCACATTCTCCGTGACTGCCCGGCTATGGCTGGGATATGGACGAGGTTGATATCACCAAACCGCCAAGCTGAGTTCTTTGCGATGCCCCTTTTAGATTGGTTGTATGTGAATTTAGGTGACACACGCGTAGCTCACGGATGCCCATGGGCAACTGTTTTTGCAATTGCGACCTGGTGGGGTTGGAAATGGCGATGTGGAAATGTATTTGGGACCCAAGGGAAATGTCGAGATCGGGTTAAACTAGTAAAGGACATGGCGATGGAGTCTTTGCAAGCCCATGACATGATCCGGCAGGGTGTTATGGTGACTATGCGAGAGGAGCGTATGATTACTTGGACTCCCCCGCTATGCGAGTGGTTCAAGCTCAACACTGATGGCGCTTCTAAGGGAAATCCCGGACTTGCGGCAGCGGGAGGAGTGGTCCGAGATGGGGAGGGAAACTGGTGTGGTGGTTTTGCACTTAACATTGGTATATGCTCGGCGCCTTTAGCTGAGTTATGGGGAGTTTACTACGGTTTATGCATTGCGTGGGAGAAAGGAATAACGAGGCTGGAGTTAGAGGTTGATTCAGAGATAGTGGTGGGTTTTCTCAAGAAAGGGATTGACGACTCTCATCCCTTATCTTTCCTAGTACGTTTGTGCTATGGCTTAATATCGAAGGACTGGCTGGTCCGTATTTCACATGTGTATAGGGAAGCTAATCGTCTGGCCGATGGATTAGCGAACTATGCGGTTACTCTTCCACTGGGTATACATCCTTTTACGAGTTGTCCGGAAAGTATAAGGCATATCATGCTTGAAGACGTCAATGGTGTTGCGCTTTCTCGCTTTGTTCGTGTATAATTTTTTTTCTTAGTGTCTGAATAATTTGGGGGACCTGTCCCCCTTTTCCTTACCAAAAAAAAATAATTAAATAATTTATGATTAGTAGTTTAACGGTTTATATGTTACCGGTTGGATTTGATCAACCACATGATAAAATAAATAAAGTGCGTTTAAAATTAGGTTCATTGAATTTGATACTGGTCTAAATTTCCTCAAATTCTTTTTGTCTTATGATTTAAGTTTTATGACAAAAATCACAAAATAGTTCTAACTTAATAGTATAGTATTTTTTTTTGTTTTGGAAAAAATGTAAATACTGTAATTAGTTCTTAATTACTATGATCAAATTAAAAAATTTACTTCGAACAAACAAAAAGGCTCGGAGGGAAATTTCCCTCGCTTCCAATCATTTCTCACTGTAAATTCAATCGGAGACACACAAACCCTAACAAACCAATCAATTTCGCCGTCATATTAATCACCGGCGAATCAGAAACCCTAATGATCAACCATTGGAGGAGAAGAAGATGTCGATAGAGATGCCCAGAGGTTTACCTTTCTCCGTCGACACATTTGGACCCTACACGACGACGACGAAGAGAATCAAAAGACATCATTTCCTGACTCACGCTCACAAAGACCACACCGTCGGGATCTCTCCTTCCAACACAGTCATCTTCCCCATTTACTCCACTTCCCTCACAATCTCTCTTCTTCTTCAACGCTATCCTCAGCTTGATCAGTCTTTCTTCGTCACGATTGAAATTGGGCAAACGGTGATTGTTGATGATGTCGATGGAGAGTTTAAAGTTACTGCCTTTGATGCGAACCATTGTCCTGGTAACAGTTTTTCGTTTTGGTGCTAAAGTTTGTAGCTTTTTGTTTGTTGTTGATATCTGTTTTGACGAATTTTGCATCATTTCAGGAGCGGTCATGTTCTTGTTTGAAGGAAGTTTCGGTAATATTCTTCACACTGGTGATTGTAGGCTTACACCGGATTGTCTACAGAGTCTACCTGAGAGGTATGTGGGAAGACGAGGCACGGCACCGAAATGCTGTCTTGATTACGTTTTCTTGGATTGTACATTTGGGAAATCGTCTCAGCGGTTTCCGAGTAAGCATTCAGCAATAAGACAGGTGATTTGACTAACTCATAGCACTTTGGTTTATGCACTGAGTATTAGTACTATGGATTCTTCATTTTCACTACGATTTCCNCAGTGGGTTCCCTAAACTGTTTGAAAGAGCAAGTGCGAAACTTGCTGAGGCTAGATCAAAACTTCAGAGTGAACCTCTTATCATCCGACCTTCAGCTCAGTGGTATGTTTGTGATGATGAAGATTACTTCGAAAGTGGAAGCCAGACTCAAACGCAGAGGAAAGTTAGATTTAGCGAAGCTGTCAAGGATGAGTTTGGTATTTGGCATGTGTGTTACTCCATGCATTCATCTCGAGAAGAATTGGAATCAGCAATGCAACTTCTTACACCGAAATGGGTTGTATCAACGATTCCTTCTTGCAGAGCAATGGAATTGACTTATGTGAAGAAAAATTGTTTTATCAGTCGGTTTTCTTCTGATGATCCTTTCTGGAAGCTTTTAGACATCGACATGGAAGTTTCTTCAGTTGCTGCAACTGATACTAGCACAGCAACTCTTAGTTGTTGTGTCATGAGTGAAGGACTACCTCTGGATTCTGCAAAATCCAAGATGGAACCCGTGATCGAATCATCTAGTATAAAGAAGCAGCTTCTAAGTTTATCCCCTGAAAAAAATCTTCCTGTAACTTTGTTTGGGAGAGCAAGACTAAGTTCTCAGGAATCTTGTCAACTACATGAGAGAAAAGCCATACACACTGAATACGTATACACCAAAACCTCGCATCAAATAGAAAAGATGGATCTGCAGAAAGTAGTTGAGTCTTTACAAGATGATACCAAAGAAGAAACAAGAGAGAAGGAAT
>OVAF01002780.1:0-14500 GCA_900406245.1 Odontarrhena argentea | reverse complement strand
ATGGCTCCATGGAGAAGATGTTAATGAGTTCAGGCTTGAACTATTTTATGTGGTCTTATGTGTTCTTAATACTCTCAGTCTTTTTAATTATATTTTCTGGGCCAAAAGATATTAAGAAATAGAATAAATTGTACTTGGTTATGTTACTTTTAATTATTATTACTCCAAAATAAACTCCAAAGTCTTAACTTTTGCTATGCATGTATGTCATATGAGTGTGTTGGTACTGTATTGGAAAGCTAAATCAAGCTAGGCATACTATCCATTCTGAATTCATTTTGTAGTTTAGCTTTTAATATACACAAATTTATACAATCATAAAACTGAACTAAAAAAATTAATAATAATTGAAATCCATATCTGAATACATATAGTATTAAGAAATGTAACAATTTAAGTTTTTAAATGGTTCAGTCTATATTCTTCGCTGCTGATTATTAAAAAACATTAAATACGAGTAAAGTAAAATAGTCATATCACACCAATCCAAACACGTTATTACATATATATTCTCATTATTGCAAATACTAGATGACACATTAACAACACTAGCACAAAGTACTAGTTAGGCTATAATTATTATCAAACACAAGTAATATAAAATAGCAATACTATTAAGCACGAGGAAATTGAAATAGCAATACATATATAATATTGTAAGGTTTTGGTATAAACCTCATCATATTTTCATTTCCTGTTACGCTCCCGCTGCTCCCTGAAGTAATCACCCGGGTTGGCTTCGAAAGGTGCCCTGGGAATGTGACCAGACCCTCCAGGAGCCTTCATCATCTTCTCTTTCGGACTGTTCTCTTCCGAGCCTGAGCTCATCCACGAGAATAGACTCACGGCCGCTCCAATGGCTCCAACCACGCCTACCACTTTTGTTGCGGTATCGTAAAATGTCGAAGTCTCATTCTTATCTTTGTTTTCCATATTGATATGATCAGAAAGCTTTATATCTCTTTTTTTTTTTTTTTTCTTGGTTTTTGATTTGGTGAGTTAACTGAAGGGATTTATGAGTGATTTATATAGAGTAGCAAATGTGATATCAACAGTTTAATTATTACTTTGGAGTAATAATTAAAGACTATATAATGATTAATTATGAGTTCAGTGGGAATATTGTGGAATATGGTAAAGTCTCTATAACTAAATATTTAAACAGGTTAAAGCATTTGTTGTATTGTACTATTTACGAAATGAATGCATTTTACTATAAAGCATCCTAGGCTAATTAAAGCCGCTTTCTTGTCTATCTTCTTGCTTTAGGTATGCTTTTCTCTATTATGTGCTTTATTTTCTTGTTTTATGAGTGGGACTTACTTTTCTCAGTGGATAACGTACGATTCATCAAAACAAAGATTAAATCTCAATCTAGGTGCATAAGATTAAGAGTTACACTGAAATAATTAATAATAAAAACTTGATTTCAATGAAATCACTTGTTTCTTCAGATCATTCATGAAATCTTCTTCTTGTTGATTTTTATTTCATTTCAGCTTGTTGTGTAAATTTGTTTCTTCGTTAATTCATCCTGGTGAATAAATCGACCAAGCTCAGGAATTGCACCCTCTACCAAATACACATGAAGTTTCACTTTGCAATCACCATTCTCTCTTGAATCGGAAATATATAATTATAAGAGCAAGATGGATGTATATGATATGTGGAATGACTTGCCTTGCACTCTCAGTGAGAAAGATGGATGTAGATGCTTTAAAGTTCAGAGGTTATTGGCAGACCATGAAACCAGCCGTGTTGTCCAAAGGGGTTCATAGAATGTGGCAAAAATGCAGATGCATCTAGTGGATATGAAACACATGAGGCCATAAGGGCTAAGACAAGGAGTTATAAAGGAGTTATTACCTCCAACTCAAGGGCTAAATGGATATAATAGATTTTTCAAAACAAGATATCAACAATTTAGACTTTGGAGTTTAATTATTACTTTGGAGTAATAATTAAAGACTATAATGATTAATAAGTTCAGTGGGGATTGTGGAATATGGTAAAGTCTCTATGGTAAAGTATTTAAACAGGTTAAAGCATTTGTCCTATTGTACTATTTCCGAAATGAATGAATATTATTACAAAGCATTCTTGGCTAAAGCCGCTTTCTTGTCTATCTTCTTGCTTAAGGCATGCTTTTTTTGTATTTATATTATGTGCTTTCTTATGTTTGGGTTACTTTTCTCAGTGGATAACGTACGATTCATCTTAATTAACAAAGATTAATCTCAATCTAGGTGCATGAGCGTTACACTGACTTGATAATATATAATAAAAACTTTTTTCTTTTTAACTTTTGTATTTTTTTTTTTTGTATTTTAATGTGTGTTAAATTGTTTTTTACGAAGTGCGGGTTTTTTTCATATTTTTCATTTTGTATTTCATATTTTTCATTTTTCATTTTTTCTCATATTTTTCGTTTTTTCATATTTTCCATATGTTTCATATTGCTTCCTATACAACACATACTTTGTGAAACACTTGACTAAAAGTCTGAAATGGATCATTAAACTTTGTGAAATAATTTGGGAAGAGAGTTTTGGGTGACTTATGAGCTTACTCTTAATGAAGCTTTGATTGCTTCCGATGTTGGAAAATGTCAAAATAGTGAAACGATTGCATCATTTGACATGCCGACTTCTTCATTGGTTTTTATTAAAAGGTGATGTGTACAAACGAAATATTTTGATTGGTTCCCATTATAAAAAAATATTGATGTCATACATGATTATGTGTCAGTAGCTTGTAAGACCTACCCAACTTTTATTGTATTGATTACTCCAAAATATTTTGCATTTTAGCTTTTAATATACACAAATTTATACAATCGATCGACGCAACATGGCGTCTTTCTTGATTTATAAATCAAGCTAGGCATACTATCCATTCGAATTCATTTTGCATTTTAGCTTTTAATATACACAAATTTATACAATCATAAAACTGAACTAAAAAAAAAATAATAATAATGGAAATCCATATCAGAATACATATATTAAGAAATGTAACAATTTAAGTTTTTAAAATGGTTCAGTCTATATTCTTCGCTGCTGATTATTAAAAAACATTAAAATACGAGTAAAGTAAAATAGTCATATCACACCAATCCAAACACGTGATTACATATATTTTTTCATTATTGTAAATACTAAATGACACATTAACAACACTAGCACAAAATACTTGGCTATAGTTCTTGGTCAACACAAGTAAAATAAAAGAGCAATATTATTAAGCATGAAGAGATTGAAATAGCAATACATATGTATATTGTAAGGTTTTGGTATAAACCTCATCATATTTTCATTTCTTGTTACGCACCCGCTGGTCCCTGAAGTAACCTCCCGGGTTGTCTTCGAAAGGTGCCCTGGGCATGTCACCAGACCCTCCAGGAGCCTTCATCATCTTCCCTTTCGGACTGCCTGAGCTCATCCACGAGAATAGTCTCACGGCCGCTAAAATGGCACCAACCACGCCTACCACGAGAATAGTCTCATTCATATTGATATGATCAGAAAGCTTTATATCTCTTTTTTTTTCTTTCTTGGTTTTTGATTTGGTGAGTTAACTGAAGGGATTTATGAGTGATTTATATAGAGTAGCAAATGTGATATCAACAGTTTAATTATTACTTTGGAGTAATAATTAAAGACTATATAATGATTAATTATAAATTTATAATTAAGTTCAGTGGGAATTGTGGAATATTAAAGCATTGGTTCTATTGTACTATATATTCCGAAATGAATGCATTTTACTATAAAGCATTCTAGGCTAAACCCGCTTTCTTGTCTATCTTCTTGCTTAAGGCATGCTTTTTTTTTGTATTTTCTGTTATGTGCTTTCTTGTTTTATGTTTGGGTTACTTTTCTCAGTGGATAACGTACGATTCATCTTAATTAACAAAGATTAATCTCAATCTAGGTGCATGAGCGTTACACTGACTTGATAATAATAAAAACTTAGATTTCTATTTCACTAAAATATGCAACTTTGAATTTTTCCTAAGTAACTTCATTCTTTCATCACTTTGTTTCTTCTGATTATCCATGAAATGATCTTTGTATTGATTTTGATTTCATATCAGTTTGTCGTGTAAATTCTTTCTTTGTTAATTCATTGTGTTGAACAAATCGACCAAGCTCAGGAATGGCATAGTAAATCGAATACATATGAAGTCGGATTATCCATATGTAGCATTCATAGTCCTTTGTGCTTGCTTTCTGGTGCTCATCATGTAATGGCTTCAGTATCCAGTATTACAATTGGAGAGAAGTACAAGTATTAATTGATCATATGCGTACTAGTCCAAAAAGTTTATAACAATTAACAAGACTAAACTCGTTCTTTAGCTAAACCTCCTAAATCAGATCCTCTATATATAAAACTTGTATTCTCTGTAAAAGTATGGTCAAAGCGGAGATCCTTGATGTTGTTTCTAGGAAATGTTGTGCTTATATTTCCACAAAAATCGTATTTACAAAATTACAAGAGAAGTTCTCCACTAATATACGATATGGATAATGAAATCTCCGTATTACATCATATTTTACATATCATATAAAGATGGATGGTTACTCTATGGGAACATTTGCCTTACACTCTCACTGATAGATTATGGAACCAGCCGTGTTGTCCAAAAGGAATCATGGACGATGTGGCAAAATCTTTTAAAGTACCAAGACCATGCTGCTAGTTTTCTCAAAATGAAAGTAGGCAATCGTATGCAAACATCTTTTTGGCAAGACAGATATGGACATATGGTTTCCGAAAACCTCACAAACCATGAACAAAAGCCACTAAAATTATTGACTCAATAAAACAACAAGCTTATTTATAATGATAAAGGAATGATTGGTGTTCAAATATGTAGATTTTGCAAGCGTTCCTCTACTTCCTTTTTAGCTTTGGCAGCTTTGGATCTGTTCTTCATCCTCCTCATAGCCATTTGGCCATGCAATTTTTTCAAAAGCTCAGGCTTATCTCTCACAAAAAATTCCTTATGCCCAAATTCCAAATACTTAGACTTCTTATTTCTCTTAAATCCCTATATTCCAACAACAACATAAACACAGATTTTAAGAGAGGATTCGAAATTCTGAGAAACACATTAAGAAACAAACAAAACTTACATGCATATCAAGGCAGTTGAGGAAGCGTGAGAAGGTGCTGCATAAGAATTTCGGATAAAGGCTAATGTGAAGAAGCTTTTCAGGATTCCAGATGATGAAACTCTTGTTGCTTTTGGTCCATGAGATTACTGAATCCAATGATGGATCATCCACAACCTCATACAAACCCACGTAGAATCCAGGCAAATTACTCGGGAAATTGTGAACCATCGGTCCCTAAGAGATCTCAAATCTGGCAGACGTGAACCTCAAGCTCTGAAACCAACCCAATAGTTCGACCTAATTTCTTGTGGGTTACTAATGGGCTTTTTCATGAACTTGGGCCTGAAGACAGTGTTTGTATCTGCTGAAGGGTTAATAGTGGAAAACTTAATGAAACTGAAGTTATAATTGTGTCTTCAAATTGATTTTGTGTTTTTTTTGTCTGATTTTTGCGAAATATTTTCATTGGTTTTATGGTTATATGATTTTAATTTCAAGTATAATAAAAAATACAATGATTAACAATTAAAAGATTTACAACGTAACAGTAGAAAAAAATCCAGTTTACTCGATTAGATCTCTTTATTTACCGTTAATGAAACTAGTCAGCTAAATCATAAATTTCAACAACCCAAACATGCAAATAGTCAAACATAGGATTCAATAGACATGAGGTTTTAGCTATAAAATTGTTTAGGTATTTTGTTTATTGTTTAGGTATGTTGTATTGTTGTTTAATTTTAAAATGTGCTTTTTAAGTACATTAAAACATAATTTTTTACCCATGAATGTGAGGGAGGAGTTATGGTAGATTACGGAAATGGTCAAATACTGAATTTTTTTAGCATTATCGATAAACTGATGGGCGAAAAATATTGAGTCAATATCCATTCAACCTATTCAGTTAACAAAACCTCAATAAACTCTATTGATCTTCTTCTTTATTCACGCCGTTTGCAAAAAAAAAAAATATATTTTTTTTTCTGATAAAAGCATTCATGAGATTCTAGCTATAAAATTATTTTCATAAAAAAAATATGTTGTTTTCTTATTAAGCATATGATGTGAAAATTTAATATTTTCATAAAACAACTACAAAAAAAAAAAAAAGTATGAGAGGAGAAATTAGATTTGTAAAATCTGAATTAAGAAATAACAATCAATTATTAAGAAAACAAAAAAAAATCTAAATTTTAGGAAGGTGGAAAATTTCTTCTAATTAGATTGATCATAATGGTCATGTCACATTTTTATAAGGCTGGGTCAACATTAAGTGTCACCATTCTTTCCACGTCACTATTATTCGGCAAAATTACTTGTCAAATAAGAATATGATTTTCAAAGAATCATGACATGTGTCTATTTTTTATTTTATTTTGGTCAGATTCCCGACACGTGTCTTTGGAATAGCATTCTGACTTTAATCCAATAAACTTGCATTCTCTATCCGATTAAATAACTATCTCAGGTAGAGTCAAGGGAACTTTCTTTCCAAGTAAAAGCATTATTACTGTTCCTAGAAAGTGCAAACTATGAAATGTGAAAGTTTTATTTCTGGAGGTGGTGAATATTACTAATTCACCTGATATAATTGGCCAATAACATAAATCAGTAGAGGAAGCTAGTACAGAGAAATATTTCAACCATGGAGAATCACTTATTGCAACATGATCAGTACAAAGTACTATACAAGGGGGCTACAGTTCAACAAGACAACAATTGTAGAGCTATTTGAAGCTCTACAGATTCTATCAAGAACTTCATTCTGCTTTCAAACACCATGCTTATCACTCTTTTGAAGCTTCTGGCTTTGTCACAAATGCCACATAAGCAAAGCCTACCATACTGTTCAATGCTCCTCTTTGGAAGCCTAAAACTCTTGATCTCCATAAACAAGAAAACATGAATATGATTTGATGTTTCAGAAAACATTATCCAAATCCATCTTCTACTTTGTTCCAATACAATAGAGTTAATGTTACATCCAATTGAGGAAAAAAAGAGGCTTTTCGACATTTATACAGAAGCAACTGTGACTCCTATTGTTCTTGCCATCTTGATTTAATAAACATAACAGACTTAATAGTTAATGTTAAAGCTTACTTGTAAGTTGTAACACTTATATGCCATTCCCTTAAAAGCTGCATGTGCCTCTGCCGGTTCAAGGAACCTGAAGTGAGAACAGATTAGACATGGAGTGACTATTTGTTGAAGATATTAAAGCAGAACACACAGAAAGAAAATTACTAAGTCCATTCTCTTCATGGAGAAAGAACAATTTTGTCTAGACTTTCAAAAACACTTGAGCCAATTTCGTTTCAGTGGAAGCAAATGGCAAATTCTTTACTATGAGAATATGCTTGCTTTGGTTCTTCTATCACCTTTCCTTGTAGCAAATTCTTCCAAGGAAGTGACATTTACTTCAGCTTTAGCAAGGGATTCTTTGGCATCCGCAATCATCTTTAGAAAAAAATACGAATTTCGCATCATGACCGTCTTCATCAGCTTCATCGTCATAATCATTTTCACCATCATCCTCTGAATCCCTGAGATTTTCTGTTCCATATCAGACTTTCTTCTTTTGTCTCTTATAGCTTCCTAATGTACCAGCGTGTGCTTGAAGGGCTTCACATAATAGTCGATCCAGCTCTGCAAACCTATCCACCGTATCCATGGGGTCTTCATAGCCGTCCTCCAACTTTGTACCGCTTCACGATTGGAAACCAAACTTTAACCTCTAGGCAGATCACTTGCCTTAAGGTTCAAATACAACAATGCTTAACAAAAAAAATCAGTACCAAGAAGCCAGAAAGGTCCAAATAAATACACATGTCAAATCATCTTCTATCAGAGAATTATTCACTTCTAACCAAAAGTAGGAGGAGGTTCTGCATATCTGACTGTTGTAGTAACAGCACTAGATCCACCATTAAGTAAGTATAGAGACATAAACAGTTTATACAAGAGGTATGGCCAAAAATAAATCAGCCCAACCCTACCCACATCTGTTAATGTGGTTGCAAATGCTCACAATATTTTATTGATTCCCACATCTTGCCACATAGCTAGTAACCTTAGCATTTTACCTGACGTTCTACAGTATGAAGTTTTACTTCTGCAAGTTTGGGGGATGGAGTCAAGATAACAGATTACGAGTGACATCAATTACCTCGAGAACTCGAGGTTAATATGCTCCAGAACTAATGAAGTATATTGTTTACCTTGGTCTCATAGGGATTGTCTTCCTTCATCAGGTGGACCAAATTGGTAGTAGGACACCGTCAACAAGAATGCAGGGCGACGAAAGCTTTCAATTAAAATCTTACAGCAAATGGCAAGAACTTGGAGTTGGAGATGTTATCATATCTTCTCTTTCGACAAATAGCGATCATCTCTCTACCTTCCAAACCACTGATTCACAGAATTCTACCGAATGGATAATATAAATATATAATGAATAGAGTTAAGGTAAGAGGTTACAAAACGGATATGGTTTCTGAAAACCTCACAAACTACAACATCTGAACAAAAGCCACTAAACTATTGACACAATAAAACAAGCAGCTTATTCATAATGATAAAGGCATCAAATATGTAGATTTTGCAAGCGTTCCTCTACTTGCTCTTTAGCTTTGACTTCTTTGAATCTGTTCTTCATCCTCCTCATGGCAGTTTTGCCGTGCATAGCTTTCAAAAGCTCAGGCTTACCTCTCACGAAAAACTCTTTGTGTCCAAATTCCAAGTGCTTAGACTTCTTAATTCTTCGGAATCCCTAATTATACAGAACCAACAACATCGCAATTAGATTCAATAGACGATTCCAAACTCGGAGATTATATAGAAAAACTTACATAATTCTTAAGCACGAAGAGAAGCCAAGAGTAGTCGGTGCAAAGGAATTTGGAAAGAAGTCTGCTGCTCAATAGCTTTTCAAGGTCCCAAATCACGAAGCTTTTGTTGCTTTTGCTCCATGAGATTATTGGATCCGACGATGGATCATCCACAATCTCATATATACCAGGGTAGAATCTAGGCAACCCACTCGGAAAATTGTGAACCATCCTCCTTAAACACTCTGAAATCTCAAAACTCTTCCAAAATTTTTTTATGGCGAACGAAGAAGTAGATAATGCGAATTAGATCTAAACCTACTCTTATACGAAACGACGACAACCTCGACCTAATTTCGGGCTTTTAATGGACTTGCAAATGAACTTGGGCTTGAGACTCTTTCTTTAAAGTGCTTCGTGGAGATAAAATAATTAAGCCTAATTGCTTTCCTTGTTATTATTGAGATGCTCCCCTTTATCTGGAGTGGGGCTCCTGCAGATTTCTCGAGCCAATAACGATGAGAAGAAGAGTGATGTTGGAGCAAATGTGAGAAGAATCAACGTGGAGCAGCAGAATGAACTCGATCTAGATATATAACTCAGGTATGTTCCCCATAAAGTATGGGAAGAATCTTTCCAGCGATTATGTTTTTGATTTTTGAATTGGACTCTATTGGATGGCACATGAGCTCTATTGTATTGTAACAAAGTAGTTGTGTGCAAACAAGATGAATTTGGATAATGTTTTCAGAGATATCAAACCACATTCATGTTTCTGCAGATCAAGACTCCTAGGCTTCCAAAGAGGAATATCGGACAATATGCAGGTTTTGCTTGTGTAAAATTTGTGATAAAGCAAGAAGCTTCAAACGCGAAAAAAGCATTGACAAGCACCCATTGCTGCGCACGACATCTGGTAAGTATATGGACCAAGAAAACGATAATCTCGACAGTTGTTGATGAAAGCAGAGTGAAGTTTGAGAGAATAGCTGAATAACTCCCTTGTATAGTTTGTATTTGACCATGCTGTATAACTAGTCCATGGTTGAATATTGCTCTGTACTAGCTACATCTACTGGTTTACACTAGATCATTAATTTGTCTGGCACACTAGAGGTTTTTTGTTACTATCTTCACAAAGTTTCATAGTGGTCCACTTTCTTGTATAGTGAAGTTTGTTCACTACCCCACATTGGGTTTTTGGAAAGTGTAGTATCAGAACAGTAATAATGCCCTTTTCTATAAAGAAATGTTTCCTCTAGTGTATCTGAGATATATTTCTTTAATTCAATAGAGAATCCAAGCTTGTTGGATGATTAACTAATACTATTCTAGTTCAGATTGCTATTCCCATGACACATGTCATGATGCATTTAAAAATACTAAAGAAGGAACACAGCAGACATACATAATATTAAATAAGTAGCACATGATCACATTTGTCTTTGTTCCAACATAACAAACACAAAGATAATAAACAACTAACACAAGATCACTAGTTGGTTCAACATACCACAAACAACAGACACATACCATAAAACAACAGACAAGATACCATACACAACAGAAACATACCATAAACAACAGAAATATACCATAAACCAGACTACTCTTGAGAAGCAATATTTCATCCTTGGCTCTCATCATCATCACTCTCATCATCAGTGGCCTCATTCTCATCACCAACGTTGTTCTCGGAATCTGTTGACGCACAGTCATACCCCTCATTAATCACTCGATCAATGAGAAAGTCACATTCCTTCAAAGCATTTTCAATGATGAGGAGAGCAGCCTTTCCCTCACTAATCCTAGCACTACGGACGTGCGGATCAAACGCGGTCAAGAAGCAATCGAGGGTTTGGTTTTTGAAAAACCTCAGAATGGCCCGGCCGTCTGATCTGAGCTCATCTTTGGACGAATAGTCTGAGACGTGAACAACCGGACGGTCCTTTGCTTCCACAAAACGTTGGCCTCTGCTGAATGACTTCCACACATTGTGAAGACTGTTGATGCATTTCAACAAGCACCTCAACATCGCTCTGAGTTCATCCTTACCTGTTTTCTAAAAACAAACAAAAGAGCAAAAGCGAAATATAAGGCCATTTTCTGTGAAAAACAAGTAAAAATCATCCACAAATCATCCACTCACAGTGTTCCTTATGAAAGATTTCACGCTGGAACCAAGCTTCACCCCAAACTCTTCTGTGATTCTGACAAGCTCTTCATCCATCGCAACTCGAGCTGTTTTTGGATCAGCATTTGACTGAGACATTGTTGACTCGAGAATCTTTCACTAAAGATTTTGCAAATCGGCAGATAATGGGCGACGATTAGGGTTTTTGTTTCTTTTTCAGGTGTGAATTTATATGTCTCCGATTGTTATGGACCCAGTTTCTTCTGTCACCAGGCCCACTACTTGTGACCCATTATTATTAATCAACCAATTGCTAAAAATTCCTTCAGTTTATTTGAACCAAAAAAAAAAAAACTATACTAATCTATTTGATAACTCTCACGTTCATTGACTTGAGATAAACCATTTAAATTTTCTTAAAATCATTACACATAAAATTTCAAAACATATATTTTAAGGATTTGGGTCCCCTCAAAATTCAAATCACTTGGGAACAAATAATAGATTCATTTCATCCAATGGAATTGCGTCCCCACAAATCAAAACTATTTTCGTTTTATTTCCTTTCTTTTATTGTACAACTATTTAATCATGCTTATTTATAATTTTTATTTTATTTTTCCATGTTATGATTACCTATTCAAATTAATTTCACAAAATGCTTAAATGAAGGGTTTTTTAAAACTTATTAATGTACATACTTTTTGTACATGAAAATAAAACTTACATTGATTTTTTTTTTTTTTTTTGGTTATAACTTACATTGATTTATTGACATGAAAGTTTCATCAGGTATATATATCTTATATATTCAACAATGTGAAATTATATATTTTGGTTATTAAGGTGTGCTATATATATATATTAATAATTTATAAATGATCTGAACATTTAATTATTATCCAACGGATTCTTTTTTTTTTTCTAGACGTATGAAACTTTCATTGCAAAATTAGGATAACCAGTGTATGACACAGATAAAAAGGACCCAATCCTGGGATAACAAAACCAGAGGAAAAAAAGAAAACATCACAATCCTAATAATAAGGATCTCTAGATGTTGGTAATCGCCTCACGTTGTACCTGTTCAAATGAATATAACCGTTCAAATTATTCTCTCTAATAATTTTCTAATTGACATAAATCTCCATACCATTTCGACCAAAAGTGAAATTTTATATAGATGTATTCTACAACATAGTTTCATTAATTTAATGGTTTACAATTGTTTTCTTTTAGGTGACTATGTTATACTTATATATACAAGATAGTTTATCCTAGCTAGTATGGTTGTTTCATCTTATCCGATTTAATTCATGTTGGTAAAAAGAATTTTTTTAGTTTAAGTATGATAGAGTTGTTACTTACTTTCATCAAGTCTTTATATATCTTGTATTCCTCTTTCAAGTAAAAACTTTGTAAAGTTTATTTGTTGTGAATCAAGACCGAATAAAAATTTAGTATTGCATAAAAAGATTGATAAGTTTTTTCACATTCTCTTATGTTTATATTTTTATATCTCATCATTTCTAGATTTTAAAATATATAAAATCAAATTAGTATTTTAATATTTAACAGTTATTTGACTTGTTTCTATTTTTTTTTTTTTTATATTACTTCAAACAAAACCACATTAAAATACCAATGATCTTTTATGATTTGAGTTTCGGTAAAACCAAAAATCGAAGAAATTGAACTTTAACCAAACTAAAATAGAAATAGTTTATATGATTCGAGTTTTTATGAAACCGAAACTGAAACACCCATCCCCTTTCTTTGTTTTTTAGGCTTCTAGTTCTAGAGATGCTAGGGTTTCAATGGTTACTTAAGTCCCAAGAAACCAGAGTCCAGTAATTTCTTCAAAGCTTCTTCGTTTATGAGTATAGTTTGCTATATTAGCCCACCGATTACAATTCTTTCTGTTAATAGAAAGATTTTCTTATATCAAAGATAAGCTTTTGAGTGAATTTTATTGTTTTGAACAAGAAAGAAAAAGTGGACTTTAATTACTACATTCCAACTTTTATCTTAAAATATATATATACTAGATATGGACCCGTGCGTTGCACGGGTGTTTTCTTTCCTTTTTGGATATGTGAAAATCTTCATTTTTGCATTAAGATTGAGATTTTTTTTTATAATTATCTAATATATTTTAAATTCAGCTTTATTTAATAAGATTACCTTTTTTACACTAAAATACTATTTGTTAATTTTCCTAAAACTGGAAAATAGGAAATAATGGCACATGACATTATCTCATGAGTTATATGAAATTACCTTTTTTCGCTAAATACTTTTTGTTAATTTTCATAAAACTGGAAAATTGGAAATAATGACACATGGTATTATCTCGTAAGTTATATGACACGTGGCACGATCTCGTGAATTCTACTAATTATGCCACGTGTCGATCCCACATTAAACCCGTTCAGCTTTATTTAATAAGATATCATGAATATCCTTTTTGAATTAGGAAATCGAAAAATCTATAAAATCATTTATGTGTATATATTCGAAGTTGGCTCTTCCTAATGTATAATTTTGTTTTTATTTGTCTCTAAGGTTTTAGGGTTTTGAGATCAGTAGAGGAACAAAGATATAGGAATAGAAACTTTCTCAACGACATGAACTACAACGAGGAAGAAGCTAGAAGAGCCATGGATATTGCTGAGAAGAAACTTTCGGTGAATGATTACGTAGGAGCCAAGAAATTTATCTACAAAGCTCAGAATTTGTATCCGAACCTCGAGGGTTTGAAACAGGTATTGATAATGATTAATGTTTTTATTTCTTCATCAAACAATGGAATTGGTGAATCTGACTGGTATGGTATCCTAGGTGTTGATCCTTCAGCTGATGATGAAACCGTGAAGAAACATTACAAGAAGTTAGCTCTCTTGCTTCATCCGGACAAGAACAAGTTCAATGGCGCGGAAGAGGCGTTCAAGCTCGTTTCAGAAGCTTGGTGTCTATTATCTGATGAAGTTCAGAGAATTGCTTATGATCAAAGGAGGACTTCGAATGAAGTTAAACCGGAAACAAGTTGGAAGAAACAGAAACGAACAAAGTCATATCATAATGAATGGTATCGATATGCGGAAGAATATATGAATCCGGGAAGTTATAAGCGTAATTGTGTTGATATTACCTACTTTTGGACAGTTTGCAACAGATGCACGACATATTGTAATTATGGGAGGCCTAATAATCAAGATAAGACCTTGTCTTGTCCAAACTGTGGTCAAGGTTTCGTTGCGACAGAGATCCTTCCAGAGGTGGTTGATGGGAGGCCAGTCATTAGATTCTCAACTCCTTACAACCGAGACAAACAATCAACAAGCGACACTTCTTCGGTTCTTCCTCAAATCAAACAGGAGGTAAAGATAGAAGAAGAATGAAAAACTCTACTC
>OVAF01002779.1:0-14503 GCA_900406245.1 Odontarrhena argentea | reverse complement strand
ATACACCTTCTTATGATCAATAAAACATCCTTCTTCTTTACAAATTCCTATCTTTGAGTGTATATATAAAATAAATATGTATTGTATTCCGTCGTTCCGCCAACTTATCCAGTAGCACATATACTCCCTCCGTTTCATAAAGATTAATTTTCTACTATAAAATTATGTTCCAAAAATATGAATTTTCTCTGATTTCAGTGCAGCATTGTTAATATCAAGACGTAATAATTGAGTTTTAAGCATAAGTATTGGTTTATATTTATTGGAAAATGTGTAATTCTGAAAAACGTGTAATATTAATTGTTTTCTTAATCTGTGTGAAATATTTAAAAAATTTATCTCTATGGAATAGATGGAGTATATCTTTACTCTGAAAAAAAAAAAAAAAAAGAAATATTCCACAAATTATTATTTTTTTCTTTTTGTCATCCCGCGGTTAAGCAGTGTACCGATCGAAGCCAGTCTGTTAAACAAATAGATTGAGTTGATTCATTATCCATTTATAATTTGATTGATCAAATGGTTAATGGATCAATCCATTAATCCAAAAAATATATATATATATATATATATATATATATATATATATATATATATCATGAGAAATTGCTATGTCATGAGAAATTGCAAAACATACTCTCTCTGTATAATAAAATATAAGAAACGGCAAAATTAGTTTTTCTAGATCATAAAAGTATAATCTTGCACATAGTGAATTATTTTTTTGAAAATATAACATTCATACTTTTTAACTATTCTATTTGCTCGACAATTTGTTAAAAAAAAAAAAGGTACTTTTGTTGAGAATTTTGATAATTTAGAATAGAGGAAAAATATACCGTAATGTAATCTAACAATTTAGAAATATGACTTTTTCTGCTATGCTATGACATTTTTTGTTTTTTCCATAGACCTCATTTATATACAAATTTCACATATTTCCTTTTTTTAATTTTTGTAAACAATAACATTGTCATAATGTAAATTAACAAAGACATATAGCTCAATCTTATAAGTTATAATTATGATATGTGTCAATCTCATATCCAAGACATCCAGCTTTATTTAATGAGATACTAACCATAATACAAGTTCATGTTAAACGTATTCGACTTTACAGTATAGGATTTTGAATAAATAAACATTGTATAGAAACAGAGAAAAGCTTTGTTCGGTTCTCACATGATTGGAAACTGTATACAAATCTAAGAAAGAAAACAGTACCTGATTTTCTCCCTGGCCTTTTCTTGTTTACAATCTAAAGACAATAATTGTCAGACAAACTCTCTCTCTTTCCCACTTTCACTCTCAACACTCTCAGTCAGAGACACTTCTACATCCAAAATCCTCTGTTTCTTCTTTTTCTCGATAATCTTCGGACAAAGAAACCTCAAAAAGAATATTTCATCTACAAAAGAAATAAAGAAATTAAAACCTCAAGAATATCAAGTCTGAAATGCAAGAAAAGCAAGTTTTGGTTCAGACAAAGATGGTGCAGAGAAGAAGAGAAGTAAAACAGAGTTATGCTTTGTCCTCTTCAATCTTTTTCTTCGTCATCCTTTTCCTCTCTTCTTCTTCTTCTCTTGCAGAGCTCACAGACAAAGGTGTTAACTTTGAAGGTAATATTCCTTTTTTTTTTTTTTACCTTTCTGAATCACCGTTTCTATTTTTTCCTCTAACACGTTATCGTTTTATGTTTCCTCTTTAGTTGTTGCTCTAATAGGAATCAAGAGCTCACTGATTGATCCTCATGGAGTTCTGTTGAATTGGGATGACACAGCAGTTGATCCTTGTAGTTGGAACATGATCACTTGCTCTGATGGTTTTGTCCAAACCTTGTAAGTACACACATATACACACATATATCCATAGCATGTTTCAGTGGTGGTCCTGAAGCCAAGCATGAGTTTGCGGTCTAGAACTTTATAAATTATTTTTGGCTAATTTTTTTTATAAAATATTATTTTAGTCTAGTGATGGAGATTATGTTTTGCCCGTGTAAATCCGATTTAATATATTCAAACCGGTCTTTTTATTTTCTTAACTTGTAGCCCTCTGAAACTCAGGATCGGCTTTGGCATATCTTTACAGTTTTTATTTATGTATATGTAGAGGAGCTCCAAGCCAGAATTTATCAGGAACTCTTTCATCCAGTATTGGCAATTTAACAAAGCTTCAGACTGTGTAAGGATTAATATATTTTATTAAAACAGTTTTTCCTTCATTAATTTCTTAATTACTTCAGTTTTCTAATATATTTTTTATTTTATTTTTGGATACATAAAAAAGATTATTGCAGAATAATTATATCACAGGACATATCCCTCCTGAGATTGGGAAATTGATGAAACTGAAAACACTTGATCTCTCTACCAATAACTTCACTGGACAAATCCCAGTCACTCTTTCTCATTCCACTAATCTTCAGTTCTTGTAAAGAAGCCATTTTACTCAATTTTATTTTCAATCTAGTTTCTTTATAATGATTGTTCTGATGAGAGGTTTTTGTATTGAAAATTGTTGAGCAGGAGGGTGAATAATAATAGCCTGACAGGAACAATCCCTAGCTCATTGGCAAACATGACCCAACTCTCTTTTTTGTACACTCTCTTTCTTTTATTTTATTTTTTTTTGTTTTAATTTTTATTTTCTTTCCTTAATAGTATTAATCTTGTACACATGTATAAGTTTATATATTTTGTGTTTTTTTTTTCAGGGATTTGTCGTACAATAACTTAAGTGGACCAGTTCCAAGGTCACTTGCCAAAACATTCAAGTAAGTCTATTTCTGAAAAAGAATATTTGTCATTAACTCTATTCTGACAAAATAACAGTGTGACTATAGATTCCACTGTGTTTTTTCTCTGAATTTTGTCTACTCTACATTTGTACTATGAATAATAAGTTCTTATATAACATATTCCACTTGCTATGTAGTGTTATGGGTAATCCTCAGATTTGTCCTACTGGAACTGAGAAAGATTGCAATGGGACTCAACCTAAGACAATGTCAATTACCTTGCACACTCCTCAAAGTAACTAAACTCTAACACTTCAATCTTGAAACAATGTTCTAGAGAGTGTAAGCTAAAATGGGTTTTTTTCTTTGGTTAGATGAATCGTCGACATCTGATGGAAAAACAAAAAACCGGAATATCGCAATAGCCTTCGGGTTAAGCCTTACATGTGTTTGCTTGTTGATCATTGGCTTTGGTTTTCTTCTTTGGTGGAGAAGAAGACATAACCAACAAGTATTCTTTGACATCAATGGTAACTTAACAAACAACTTTTTACAAACTATGGAATGCAAATCGGGATAAATTAATAATATTTTATTAATTTATCGAGTTATTAATTTATAGAGATATCATTTGGTTGATAAACTAATTTGTATTGAATATGGTGTGATTTTGAATTTTGAACAGAACAAAACAAGGAAGAAGTATGTTTGGGGAATCTAAGGAGATTTAGTTTCAAAGAACTTCAGTCGGCAACTGGTAACTTCAGCAGCAAGAATCTAGTAGGAAAAGGAGGGTTTGGAAATGTTTATAAAGGTTGTATTCATGATGGAACCATTATTGCGGTGAAGAGATTAAAGGATATAAACAATGGAGGTGGAGAGATTCAGTTTCAGACTGAGGTTGAGATGATCAGCTTAGCCGTACACCGGAACCTCCTCCGCCTCTATGGCTTCTGCACTACTTCCTCTGAGCGTCTTCTTGTTTATCCTTACATGTCTAATGGCAGTGTCGCTTCTCGTCTCAAAGGTAATAAGTATCTCCAACACATCTAGTGTTGGTTTCAGTATAACCTAAACTAATATATAATGTGTTTGCAGCTAAACCGGTGTTGGATTGGGGCACAAGAAAGCGAATATCATTAGGAGCAGGGAGAGGATTACTGTATTTGCACGAGCAGTGTGATCCAAAGATCATTCACCGTGACGTCAAAGCTGCAAATATACTTCTTGATGATTACTGTGAAGCAGTGGTTGGTGATTTTGGTTTGGCTAAGCTCTTGAATCACGAGGAATCTCACGTGACAACAGCAGTGAGAGGCACCGTTGGTCACATCGCACCTGAGTATCTCTCGACTGGACAATCCTCTGAGAAGACAGATGTGTTTGGTTTCGGTATTCTTTTACTCGAATTGATCACTGGATTAAGAGCTCTTCAATTCGGAAAAGCAGCAAACCAAAGAGGAGCGATTCTTGATTGGGTAAAGATTAAAAATGAGTTTGTTCATGTTGATGAAATTTAGGCTACATTATTATTCATCTTTGTTTACTTTTAACTTGAAGGTGAGGAAACTACAACAAGAGAAGAAGCTAGAAGAGATAGTAGACAAGGATTTGAAAAGCAATTACGACAGAATTGAAGTGGAAGAAATGGTTCAAGTGGCTTTGCTTTGTACACAATATCTTCCCCTTCACCGTCCTAAGATGTCGGAAGTTGTGAGAATGCTTGAAGGCGACGGTCTTGTCGAGAAATGGCAAGCTTCTCAGAGAACGGAAACAACCAGAAGACCTAATGAGTTTTCTTCCTCTGAACGTTATTCTGACCTTACAGATGATTCGTCGGTGTTGGTCCAAGCCATGGAATTGTCTGGTCCAAGATGACAAGAAAAATATATTGATTTGGGTTTGTCATAACCATATATGAACTTAATATTATGTTGCTTGCTACAATATATGTACATGGTTTTGTGTCACTCATATTACTATCCATAGTAACGCAATAATAATCCTTTTAAGTAATCTAAGCACTTTAGTTTCAGTTTTCAAAGCCACAAGAAAAGACAGAGAAGAAATAAAAACCGGTTACATCTAAGGTCTATGTTTCATCAACCAGAAACAGAGTCTTACATAGGAAACAAGAAACAGCTATTTTGAGCTCTCATGGCCTCTGAATCATGTATATAGATCTGAGTCAAGCCATGTTTCCTTTTTAAGACCATTTCTTGAAGAATACTTCAGCAGATCTTTGTTCACACTGGCAACATCCAAACTCGGGACAATGCTCTTTAGCAGACCTCCGACAAATCTTACCACAGAAGGACCAAACTCAGGCCACGAGATTACCAATGTTCCTCTTATGTTCCTCAGCTGACACCGGCTCAAAAGTGAAGCACTCAGACCATCGATCACACTCCCTGATGGGAAGTAATCCAGATTCACATGACCTGTTGCTTTCTTCTCAGCAGATGTCTCGAGTTTAGCAGCCAATGTTTCGTCTGGAGAGAGTGCACCTCTGAAGTTACGGCTCTGAATAGAGTCAAAGATTATAACCCGCTCGGGGATAATATCTTGACCAATGAGCAATCTCGAGACTATGTGAGACCGTTCAGGAGATACTGGAAGCTGAACTGAGACAAGGAGGATCGAGGTTTTATCATCAGTGTTATTCAAGGAATATATGTTGCAGGATTTGTCTTCTAAAGACGGTTCAATGGTGTTTCCAGAAAACGGGACTTCAGGCAAGATGAGACTTCCAAGGAGAGTCTTTGAAGGTAAACTGTGGAAGACATAGAGGGAAGGTGAAGATGTGGCAATGATGAGTAGAGATGGTCGGAGAGGCAGTTTGGGTTTTGGGTTTGAAAAGACGACGAAAGGAGATGAAAGGGATTCAGGTGGCGGAACAAAGTTGTTAAGATCTTCTTGGAAGAATCTTGAAGGCGGTGGGTTCTCAGTTAGTACATCTTCCATCTCTTAGTTTGTATCGAAACTCACAAACTTGTACCTACGTACATATTAAAGACGCAGTTAGCTTAGCAAGAGGCACTCACACATCTGAAGAATGATGTAAGGGGACTTAAATGACTATGAGGATTAAATAACAAAACAACCTAAAGCAAGCAGAACCATGTTTCCGATTCAAACTGACTGTAACTAATAAAATTGTATCCAACATCTACTACAAACCAAACAGGAAAGCAACAATATACACACATCTCAATATCCAAATCAGAGCTTGCAAACTCCTACGAGTGAGATTACAAAGGCATCGATAAAGAACTTCTGGCTGCACAAACTAAATCAAACACAGAATTATTCGTGGGCCACCAAGAACATTGATCTATATTATATCCAGTTATATCCACAGGCAACACACCAAAAGATAGCAATCATCTA
This sequence comes from Odontarrhena argentea, assembly GCA_900406245.1. Taxonomy (NCBI): domain Eukaryota; kingdom Viridiplantae; phylum Streptophyta; class Magnoliopsida; order Brassicales; family Brassicaceae; genus Odontarrhena; species Odontarrhena argentea. The sequence goes on along the minus strand of OVAF01002779.1, from coordinate 8,373 downwards.
GTCATATAACCTACCCGTCAAACTAACTTAAAGTCCTCGCAGAGATATCAATAAGTATCATCATCACAAATAGATTTGTTTCTCCATTATTCATTTTCTTTTAACCTAATCAAAAGAGAACCATGAAAACTCCAAATTTGAAGAAAGAAACAAACGACGTCTCTCTAAACAGCTGAATAAATCATCAAAGAATAGTTTCTTATTAGTATTTCCCAGATCTTACATAAACACAAACTAAAATCCATTATTAACAAGCCCCTTAACCAAAGTTCGAACATAAAACAATCACCCAAGCGCAGAAACTGATTCAGACAAGTGCTTAAAGTAACTCCACGAAGGAATAATTTGGAAACCCCATTACAGATCTTATGCTAATTCATCGACTGTTTTGCGTCTACTTGAAATCCCAAAATCTAACCCAAAAAAAAATTGTCTCTTTTTCCAAACACCCGAATTATACTGATATCCGAAATAAAGTTTTCTTAGATTATACAGAGATTCAAACTCAAATCCTGAGGTAAAGCCAGGATATTGGAGAATGTAGAAGCAAAAGAGGGTATCAAATCGATCCACAAAGAAGAAGTTCAGGCATAGCGCAGAGAAGGAAGGGAGAAAGGAGGTACCTTTTTTTGGGATGATGGGAGATTTCGTGTTGCGATGGGAACTGTCTTCTTAACCAAGATAGCCAGATGCTAAAACCTCAAACAAACCTCAATTGTTTTTTTTTTTTTTTTTTTTTTTTTTTTTTTTTTTTTTTTTATTCTTCTGATTTTAACACCTAAGCAGTAGGTGCGTCCAGAAAAACGCACGAGACCGAACAGTATAAATTTCACGCATAGAAGACAATTCATTTTGATAACATATGGCAGCCTGATCCTGAATCCTGATCCAATGAACATTAAGGCGGCTTCGCAATCCAATGTCGAATATCTTGTAGAATTGGACCTACTTCAGTGTTTTCCTGACTCTTGAGAGAAAAGTGTGTAGTGGCACCAAAAATGAACATGGTGACCTCACGTCAGACTCATACGGGGTTTGTGCAGCATTTACATCTTGTAAGTATCGTTAGGCATCTACTTTCGGATGCACGTTACGATTGGTGAAAAGGATGCACCCAAGGAAACACATCACAGAGAATACCGCAGTTTTTAAATATGTGATATACATCACACACCAAAACTCTAGCTAAAGATAACTTCGTCCGTTTTAAACAAAAACTTGTCTAAACCATTAAAGTTATATCACTGCAATATAAGACAATAATTCTGTCCCATAGATGCTCATGGAGTCTAATAAAGGAATTGTGTTATTGCAATGACCCAATACAAGAAACCAAGTACAAAAACTTTTACAAGAACCAACAAAGTAAAACAAGTGAGGAAACAGTGCATCTAAACAAAATCTCAAACTTGAGAAATCACTAAACTAGAAATTCCGATGGAGAAAAGCAGCGAGTCAAGAATGTAATGTCATCCATTTAAAAAAACGTAGTTTGATTCAGTTATGATCCTCTGACTGCTAAAATTTTTAGCAAACACCCTGCAATGAATCCTGCTTGATGTTGATCTCTTAAAGTCTCTCTGTTCTCAAATTCTGTTTGGTTTACAAACAGAGTCCCAACATGCGATCAATCCTCGTGTTCATCGTCGCTTTCAGAATCTGTAAAGGACATGACTTTAGTCTTCTAAAATAAAGTAAGATATGAATCTCATTTTGAAAGAGATTTTCACTGCATACCAGATCTAACATCTTCGCTAAGTTTGCCTCGGTCCTGTACTTGTTTCACCAGCATCCGGTAAATCAAAACCCACCAGAAAATGTGAAGAACAAGCAAGCAAAACAGAAGTGTATTGAACATGTAGTAATAGATCGGTCCGTCAATCGGATGCTTTTCCTTGTCCACAGTCATAATAATTTGATAGCTGCAAATTACATATCACAAAGACGTCAAATCAAAAGGTAAAAAAAACACATTCAAGAAAAACGCTTTAGCGGATTTTAACAAACCTTGTGCTCCAAAGGATCCAAAAAGGATAGTAAATGAGACGCAGAACAACCCAAGACAAAGCGAAAAGAACAAAGGAAAAGGCTGCGATACTCTCAGCTCCGCTATATTTAGACATTTTCCCCACTTCAAGGAACACATCGCTTGCGTCATGGAGTGCAAGAATAACAGAACCAGCACGAGCAAATCTATTAACATGGAAACGAAAACAAAGATCAAAGTAAGATGGACCATTCCTCCACAACAAAGTATACCTATACATGTACATGTACCTGCAGATGTAGGAGAGGACGATGAGAATAAGTGTTGTGATATGATGACCCATCGAAACTCCAAAATCAGAACGTCTAGTTTCCCAAAAAACCAATGCGAATATAGAGTATGTGTAAAACCCAGCTGCAAACATATATAAAAACTTCAACTTGATCCTGCATAGAAGATAAAAGAAATGATAAGATAACAGATCACATTAAGCAACTCATCGATCATATAATGAAATTCTTACTTCATCTGTTGATTAGGCCATATCTGATCACCAGGACCAATCCAAAAGTAGAGAGTATTTGTAAACCAAGGTTCATTATATGTCACAGATAAAGCAAGTATCTCAGCTGATAGATAGTAAATACACTTCCAAGCTGATTCTTTGAATTTTCGGATTTTCCGACTATTCTTCTTCCTATCTTTCGTGTTATCATTCTTATTCGAACTCTTCCTTCCATAGATCAAAAGCCTTCCCACTTTCTACAACCATCAAAATGGAATCAAACTAAAGAAACAAAAAGGTCAACTTTCTTCTACAATCTTCATCAAAATTGAAACTTTCAGGAGATTGATGACAAAAGCAAATTCATTCAGACACACGAGAGTAATGATTAGTCTGTTGCTAAAAGTAGACATCTGAAAGCGATGTTTTTTATGTTTTGTTTTTTGTGTGTTAAATGATGTAATGGGGGGAAGTAAATGCGATGTACAGAGAGAAACAACAAAACCCAGAGAGAAGAGATAAGAAGAGGCAATAAATTGAGTTTACCTCGAACACAAATCTATCGAGTAGAAATCGAACTGAAGGGAAGAAGATAGCAAAGAGAGGCAAAAACCCAAAATCTTGATAAGTTGGGAAAGATTCGTGTTCCCAATTGATCGATTTCACCGATTCGAAGAAACCCATCTCTGAAATTTGTGTCAGCAATCAGAAAAACCACATAACAATCTCGTTGAGTTTGTGTGGTTTGACCAGAAGCACGTCGATTAGACAAAGTCCAATGCTATAGTGATGATGAGTCCTCGATCGGATCAATTTTTAAGATTTTGATTGTCTCTAAGTTCGGAGTAGGCCTTAGCTTAGGTTTTTGCAATCTAATTGGTATTTTTGTCGCATTATCATATTATTTTTTTCCCAAGTAAATCGGTGGTGCACCTTCACTCCGTTTCAGGTCAGTTTTGTGACTTTTGCCCATTTTAAATTTATTTTTAGGATTCGGTTATCATCGTATCTTATTAGATTTGTTTTGGTTTGGTTCGGTTTAGACATTTTTCCCTTTAAATTGTTTTGTGTTTTAAATAAAAAACCATAATTTTTTCACTATTTTACTTTTGATTTAATTTTCAGTTGCATAGATTTAAATATGTTTTTTAACATTTTTTTTGGCAGGAAAATATTTTTTTTAAACATATATAACTGTTTTGCTTTCTTCGTAAAACCAAAACATTTGCTTTCTTTTGTGTCATCAGTTTCATTAGACAAAAAGGCAAACCAATACATAAATATCTTCGTAAATCAGGAGAATTTATTTATTTATTTATTTTTTTGGGTCAAGGAACCAAAACAAATTATCAACTAAAAAATAAAATAAAAGTATAGCATGACCAAAATTTCAACACCAAAACATTTGAAACAATCCTTTTTGGTACTAAAGTTCATGGCCTCTCAAACAAGGCATGGAAATCACATTTTCCACTAGATTTAAGATCAAGAGTTCAAGTGGTATTTAGTTTGGAAATCTATAACATGCAATCAATGTAACAACCGATTCTATTGTTTAATGAGTCAATTAAGATCAAATCAAGGTATTTGCAGCACAATGTAATATTTCTCATACGCTATTATGTGCTCACAATGTAATAGTCTTTCATGAAATCTGAACTGTTTAATGTGAAATGATTGACAAAAAATGAGGAAAAGTCTTATTTACCTTTCTATATGTTTTTGTGTAGTCTATCAAGCTCAAGCTAATTGTACAAACTGAACCTATTATCAATCCATATGGCCCTTCAATCGTCGCTGAATATTTGGTAGCTATTGTTGCCAGTTGTTTCACCATCTATCTCTTTTCTCACGTGTTTCTTCTACTCACATTCATGTTTCAAGAGTTTTTAACTAATCACAGTTTGCGGCAAAGAGACGTTGGCTTGGAAAGCTGGTCAGTACAAGAGAATGGTGGAGAAGCAAATGTCTCATGCTGAAATGTCGTTTGTGCTTTTGGAGAATATGATTTACCCGAAAGAGCTCGAGTTCACTGCTCTTGAGTATCAATTGGAAGCTTATAGACAACAGCCTTTGAGCTTGGGGTTTAGTGATTTAAGTTCTGGCTTAGATGATCAAGATGATCATATGAAGATGAAAGATATGTCGCTGTGTGATAGATCTCAAACACCGTGTCCAGAACCTTATATAGACCTTTCGATTCCAGTGGAAAAGGAAGTTATTGAGCAAAGCTCGGATCGATTCAGGAAGATATGAGGAGAAGAATTCTTTAGATATGTATTGGGAGCAGATAAAAAAACTGGATGAGCAACTGAAAGAGCGAACATATTTTATAGATTCGATGCGCAAGTCTTCATTGTCTGAATCTCGATTAATTAAACAAGGAAGATTTTGCAAGCACAACAAACTTTCAAGAAGACATACAACAAAAGAAAGAGGATGCAAAGGGTTTGTGTAAGACTATTGATGATACAATGGTGATAAAGGTTGCAAAGCAGACAAAGATGGAGAAGAAATCATCTAAGCCGACAAGAGACATAAGCGGGAAGAGAAACCGTGCAGAGTATCAAGCTGAGTTGCAGTGGTTGAGGTAGAGAGTAGAGCGGCTTGAGCACGTTAACTAAGACAGAGGCTGAAATTGGGGAAGTGTTTAGGCAAGAAGAGATTATTATAGTGAAGTGAAGGAGGAGGTAAGTTCTGTACAATCACCTAAAGTGAGGACCTTAGATACCATGGAGAATTTACAACCTTGGATGGACCCAACCATTGTTTCTGTTCAAGAGGTGTATGCATACAGAATTTGAAAATGTTAAAATTTAGTTAGTGTTTGATTAGAAGAACTAACAAGTATCTGATATGTTTATCAAAACAGGCAATGCTTTATTTCTCTTTATAAGACAAAGAAAAGAAAGGTACAAAGAGATTTGTCTTGTGTTCTGAGTGTTGTGTCATTGTGTTCTGTTTTTGTCTGCTACAAGTCGAAATCTGTAACTCTTTGTATATTGTATACTGTATAGGAAGCTCACAACGTTTCTCTATATATCGTTTTTGAGTGACAATTACCAAAAACATCATCTTGTGGATTTGTTTATGTATTTTTGTTATTTTGAATTAGTTTAAAAGGATAAGTACAATGAACTTATAGTATTTTATGATTTATTAAATCAAGAAAAATGCCTGAAATTCAATCCTTACAACAACTTTATTTTTCAGGCAGATGACAGAAATTGAAAATGAACGATTTGCGGTCTTACTTTGACTTAACATCTTAATGATGACTCTTTTGCCAGGATCCTCTTTATCGACCAATTTCAACAAAAAAAAAGCTCTCAGACACAATTGGCACATGAAAATTGCATAAATTTTTTTTGGAGAAAACAATATTAGCAACCTTGCTATGTAATATAACAAATCAATAATCAAAGCTCAATGTTCTTATGGGTACGTATTACAAAATACATTAGAAATTCACTTGCGCTATCTAAATTAGTCTACCCTAACTTAACATTCACCAAAATCAACATGACTTCACCAAAAGATACATAACTTACCAAACCAAACACGACTTAGAAAATATTACTCAAGTCTTTTTAGTCACTTTCTAAGTCCAAACAATATTTTTTTTATTTACTAAAGTCCAACAAAAACTCAAACCCGACCACACGGCACAATACTCTAAGTCTCTAACACATCAAATAAGTGATTCATAATTTTAAAATACGCTTACACAAAGACACTCTTATATATCCCAACATCATTGTTTTCCTCTTATGTATCCCAACATCATTGTTTTCCATTTTCTCATGGAACCATATTAAAAATGCTGACAAACAAAACAGAAAATGGTCTAGACCCGGAAAGTAAAATATGGAAAAAGGGTTCATAATTTCATGTTTTCAAGCCTTGAGTTTGCTTCCTTCAACATCAACTACAAACCTATAACGCACATCGTTCTTCTCAAGTCTCTCATACGCAGGGTTCACATAATCCATTTTCACAACTTCGATCATTGAACTTAAACCCTTTTCTTTACAAAACTCAAGCATGTCCTCTGTTTCCTTCATGCTCCCTATGAAGCTTCCCGTTATCATTTTCCTCCCTAATCCAAAACCATCATCATTAGCCTCAAATAATTATTAACTGTTAAATAGTGTTTTTGATAATTGACTCACCAATCATATCATAGGAATGAGAAACTGCAAGAGTTTGCTAATGATTCCCATGAGAATAAGTTTCCCATCAAGCTTAAGCAGACTCAAATAAGGCTCAAGTGCATGATTCACAGGGATCGTGTCGATAACATAGTCCAATGAATCAGCCAATTTACCCATTTTTCGCTTCATCTGATCCGATTACATAGTTATCAGCTCCAAGTATGCAAAGTAGTTTACAGGATGAAACTCAAGCATATTGTTGATGACAGTGAGACGAATGGCCTCTAGCAATTCAGGGTCTTCCACTTTTCTTCCACTATCCCTGTTTCAAAACAAAACAGTCATACAAAATTCAATCCAAGTCAACTTTCTTACAAACACAGTTGATTAGAAGTCACACATGACGATATGAAAAAGACATACATTGATTTTAGCTGATTCCGTAAATTTCAAAATCTTAACCAAACTCGGGAGTGACAGACTTGTAAATTCAAAATTCGGGTTGTACCAAATGGAGTTGGAACCGAATCTATGTGAGCGAATACCTGAGAATACTTGTATTTGTTTAGATTTTAAATTTTATTATTTGATTTGTCTTGAAAATTTAAAAATAATTTTTCCGCATATTTGTAAATTTTTTAAATATTTGCGGACATTTGATTTTTCTGCTCAAAAACAATATTTTTTACCAAAAAAAAAAAGAAAAAAAATTAAGAAGGATTGTTGTATTTATTTATAATGAACAAACAAATATGAATTGAATGAAATAATCTAGGCTTTTAGTTTTTAAAAAAGGAAAAGATAAATTAAAAAATATAGATGGTTAACTATGTTTGGTACTTGGAAAACATAATATTACTTAAACTTATTTTTTTCAACTCTATTACAAGTAATAACTACAAGATTTTTTGCAAAAAAATAACTTATATAAATTATTAGTGAAACGATGAAAAATATGTAAATTATAGACTTATTCATTTACCACTAACCTAAAATAGTAATCTAAGATGTACAAAACAGCCAACAAGTACCATACGTTCCACAATGGGAGAGATAGTGAATTGTTAATGTGATGGACATAAATTCACATAATCGAGCTTCGTGCATAGCAATGTTGATCCGTCTCGTCTTACCATCTCTAGTGTTGTAGCATATCGAGTAAGTCTCTTCCTCCACCGACACAAGTTACCTACTATTTAAGAAACTCAGTCAACGCATTCTGAAGTTTCGAAGATACTTTGCCGTCATCTGATTATGTTGCTATGCCTAATAACATGACGACACGTGCTCGCAATTGGTGAGAATTGGAAAATGTAATAATGTTGATATTTGGCTAGAAATGTAATAATCTCTAGTTTACTCTTTTTTTGGTGAGAATTGGAAAATTTGTGCTTTTTGGGTAGAAATTCCATAATTTTACTAATGACTCATGTTGAAAAGCAGAGTACATAAACAAAAAAACAAAAATTCAAAACAACCCGGGAAGAAGAAAGCAACAAAGACGATTCACTAGAGGCTCAAATGTAACACGTATATATATTTTTTTAGTAGAATAAAGTTTTGTCATTTTTTAAATTAAGTTAATTGCAACCATGTGTACTGTAAACAAACAAAACAGCCAAAAGTGAAAAGATAAAGAAATTCAGGTGCGGATCCTCAGGATAAGAAATTCTTATGGAAAGAAGTAAGCAATGTAAGTTCAAAAGTGATTATTACATTTCTAGCCA
>OVAF01002778.1:0-14504 GCA_900406245.1 Odontarrhena argentea | reverse complement strand
TGCTTATGTAAGCAAGTGATGTAAGCAATGATGTAATCGCTGAGGTAAGCGCTTATGTCAGCAAGCACTTACCTTCCTTATAAATATGTGTGTATCCCCTTGTAAAAATCACAACTTGAAATCATAATAAGAAAAGCTTTCTCTCTCTAAAATGTCTTTCTAAACTTCTCTCTCGTTTTCCGGACTTCCGAACTTCTTCATAACCTTTGATTTCTTTCTATTCAAAACACAGCCGAGATTCTGGTTTCTCTTCTTAAGGTTAGCATAAGTGGTCCGTCAATACGACGGTCGAACACGACAGTCAACACGACTTGCCGTGGGTCCGGAATTCCTAACAGTGGCTTGAGCAACCCAGTGGCATAGAAGCCCGAACAGCTCGCCTTTACCTGGAACACGACCCTCGCTTGTCAACACGATTGTTCGTGGGGACTTAGTCAACACGACCCTCCGCTCGTGCTCACCTTAAGATTATGAAGCATCGATGGAAACAATTGCCGCACAAAACATATAGGATAATGAATGGCATATAGAATGTTTTTTTTAGTTTATTGACAACTAGATAGTGAAATATTTATTGTATTTTTGTAAAAATGGAAATATATCTAATTATTAAATATTTATTTAACTTTGGATGGAAAAGGATAAATTTTTGGATTAAGTTAGCTTAACAATAAGCAACAATTTAATCTGAAATAGAATAATTTATTTTTCCTTTTTTGGCAAAAAAATAATATATGAGTTAAAAAAAAAAACATTCTTCCAAATTTAAAAAAGAGAAATTGTCAAAAATAAAAAGTGCTTCCGATCTAATCCGATCGGATTTTGCTTCCAACTTTGTTTCGGATAATTTCGCCAACTTTTTTTTGTTTATGTAATTTGTTATATTTTCTGTTCTCACATTTTGAATCTTAAATTGACTCTTCCAACTTGGTCTGGAAGTTGTCAAATTTCGAAATGTCGATTTGGTTTACTTAATTATTCTCTCCTGAGAAATGATTCTTTGTTCAGCTAGATGGATTAATTATAAAGTAAAGTTTATCTCTGACTGAAGTTTTCAAGTTTAATTATGCAGACTGATCATGACAATTTATGAAAAATTAGAGCTTCTTGTCGTGTTTGATAGCGCTTGAATGAATTTTCCAAATTTTGATCATATGATGCTCAACCAACTGAGGATTAAGAAGGAAGATCCAATTGTCATGCATTGCCGATTCACATAAGATATTTACAAAGGTTTTGTTAAAGTTTTGTCAGTGTTGAAAACTCATCGAAGATAGTAGAGAAGATGGAGAGGGTGGATGTGGTGAAATTGAAGGTCTGAGATTACTCATGACGCTTCTGTATCTTCAGCCACAACCCTAGCTTTTCTTTATTAAGTACGAGTTTATATTGTGTAAAATGTTTTGATTCTCCATTTTTTATGTGAATTTCTACCGGGCTTTGTAACATTTGATAGTTTCTTCTAAAAGTCTTTCGTAATAAAATTATTTGCCGATTAAAAAAAAAAAAAAGTATACACCATCTGTTCCAAATTGATAGATTTTTTTGGTGTATTCACACGTATTTTTAAAAACAACTAATATTTCATAATAAATATACATTCTTTATCAACACTAAGAAGTTTTCAATATAACTCTAACCATCGTAATTTAAAAAACAATAATTATCACCTCTTAATTTTCATAATTCAGTGTAACTGATTAGGAAATTACCCAAAAAAACTCTGCAACTTAATTTAAATTTTACCAAAAAATTCTCACCTTCTTACATATCCATATTCCTACCTGAATTAATTTCTTTGCCCAAATTAATACTTCAAGTTTTGCTACTGTGCCCATTTTCAATTCAGACTTAACGGACGTTAAAGCTTACATTATTTTTTTTATTATTATTTAAAAAAAAATAATATTTTAAAAGAATCAAAAGAGAAATTTTTTTAACAATCTGAATCTTAATATAAAAATTATTTTTTAGAAAATAAATTTTGGAAACCAAATAAAATGTGAAAAAATTCTAAGATTTATGAAATTAAAAAAGTTCCAGTTTTTTAAAAAATAGTATGATATATGTCATTTTGTAGTCCATCTCAAGCCTCTTTCAACCAAACCCTACGATTATTCAAAAATTGATAGGTAAACGAATTATTAACGTCTTATATTGATAATTCACATGGTTGAAAAAATTATTCCTTTTCAATATATGTATTAAAAATCCGTAATTATATAGATAAATATTTTTTTAAAAAAATCTCCATATCATATTCTTACATATACGAGTAAACTTAACAAAGATTTTCTTACAAACACAAACTTACATTGACTCTTAAAAAAAACCAACAGAATAGATAAAAAAATCGTAAGGATTGAGACTCTACCACATGAACTAGCGTTGATTTCAATTATGTTTGAAATATCAATATAAGGGCAAAGAATTCTTTTAACCATCTAGTATTAAAAAAACTAGTTTTTGGTTGAAAGAGTTTTGAACCTGATTACAGAATGACATATATCACACTATTTTTTTTTTATATATTTCTTAAAAAAATTTTGTTATTTCAAAAGTTTTAGAATTTTTTCACATTTTATTATCTTTCTTAAATTCAAAGTAAGCAAAAAAATAAGCTTCAAAGTTGTTTTTTTTTTTTTTTGTCAACATTAAATCGGTTCAGAATCAAACCGTAGTTTGGACCACAACTGGCTGACCCAATAGCCAAAATCCAGCACAATGCAAGAAGCGGGACTCTATCCCGGGTGCACTGGTGTTGCGTGCCTTCTGTGGACTTACCATCTACCACTAGGCCAATGCCACTTGTGCAAGTTGTTTTTTTTTTTTTATCTTTTGATTCTTTGTTTTTTAATTTGTAAAAATTTTAAAAATGATTTTATTTTAAATTCGAAACTAAACTTGCAATTTAGTTTACATCTAAATTTAGTGGTTATTAATTATTATCTCTAAGGGCGTTTATTCAAGCTAATATTTTAAGTGGTTTGAATTTTGATAAGAATTTAAATGATTTTGATAGTTTTGAATGAATTTGGGGAAGTTGTGGAGATTTAGATAAAAATCCTCTCAAATTCGGCCTAAAACCATGTGATTTTTGTTCTTTGTATATTTCTTAAGGAAATCCTCTAAAACACGCTGAAATTCATTAAAAACGCATTTTTAAAAAAATTTCAATAACATTGAATTTCAAAGTATTTTAAAAAATCACTAGTTCAATAACACTGATTTTCAGAAGACTTTTTAAAATACATGTTTCAATAACACGTGATTTCTCAAATCATAACAAATCACTTCAAATACAACCTTGTAAAATTTAGAATTTTTTGGAAATTTTCAGTTTTTTTGTGAGTTTTCCTAATTTTTTTATTTTTGTGATTCTTGATTAAAATATTCAAATTTTATAATTAAAAAATAATAAGATAACAGAACCATTAACGTTCATTAAGTTTGGACTGAAAATGGGCACAATAACAAAAATTCAAGCATTAGTTTGGATAAAGAAATGAGTTCAAGTAGGAATATGGACAGGTAAAAAGTTGGGGAATTTTTTGTAAAATTTAAATTAAAATAGAGAATTTTTGGGTAATTTTCCTAAACTAGTTAGTAAAAAATGCATAGATCAACGAGATAAAATTCATAATCTTAAAAAATTCAGAATCGTAACTGTGCTTATTATCTCAAGTAGAATGTTTTTCCGGTGACGGCTTCATCAATGGTGTCTGGACCGGTATATATGTTTCTCTGTTGATGATTTCAATGATAAGCAGAACAAAATCTGGGATCCAGGAGTTTCAAGTTTAGAAATATCAGTTCTTATGAAGACGTTTACTCANGGGGGGGGGGGGGGGGGGGGGGGGGGGGGAGGCATAGAAATGAGAGATATCAAAGTCAGTTGTCTTCATTTGAAGATGACTATGATACAAAATCACAAGTATCATATTGTCGAAAATTCGGAATTGTTGATGAAAACATCTGGTTTATACGTTATGCAATTTGGAAGTATAAGCAAGATAAACTATTCTCGCACACAATTTGTGTCAGAGAAAAAATGGAGGAGGAATCCGTAGCAAATGTGACTATACGACAAGCATAGTCAAATTCTCTTCTTCTTATGTATTTTTCTCATTATATGGCGCATATTTATGTTTATGTAATAATTTGTTTTGTAAGTAAAGAGTATGTATGTTGACTTTGTATTGTTGATTTGTATTCAATAAAATTGTTAATTAGTCGGTAAGAAAAAAAAAGATCAACGAGATAAAATATAATTTTCGTAGACAGTTTTTTTTTTTTNGAGAAAAAAAATAATTTTCGTAGACAGTTTTTTTTTTTTTTTTTTTTGTACACAAATTTGTATTCCTTCCCAAAACATTTTTGTCAAGAAAGAAGAAAAGGTTAAATACAAAACCTTAACTGAGTGGAATGGTGTACTTTCACCTTCCCGCTTAACAGTTGTTACTTCCCTGTTATAGCTACGTCCACTTCGCAATCATCTTTCCTCTGTAGGAATTCCCATCTTCTCTTCTTCCTTTCTGTTTACGTCATCAATTGCTCGCAAGGGTATGTAAGTTTTTGTCTTGGTTCGATCTCCAACTTGCCTCTTACGTTATTGCTTGTAATTAATGTTCTTATGTTGAATGACCGATAGGATTTATAGAGAATCTATAGAATCTGTTGATGTTGTTTTCAAATTAGAGTTTCATGTTTGACAGCTTGAAGACTGCCCGATTTGCTTAGGACAACTCAGAACAAAATTAAGTATGTTTGTTTATGAGAGTCATGAAAATTTGATGAGAGTTGATGCAAGTCAACATCTCAAGTGCAAAACCAAGTATCTAAACTGTTTTATGTATAACTCGTTTTGGTGTTGAGGCGCCTTAGTGAAAGAAAAAGTACTTCAGTTGTCACAACTCATCGAAGTTTTCAATTGAATTTGCAGTTAGCAAAGCTATATGTTTTTGTTGCCTAGAATAACTTCACTAAAAGCTGTCACTGCAGGAACAGAGGTCTTATTCTACAATATATAATAAGGCATTGGTCAGTGCAACTAATGTCTGCAAGTACATCATTTTCACCATCTCTCTTTTGAACAAGATATCAGTTCATGCCTAGAGTCTAGCCTGAACTTTTTTTTTTTTCTCCATTGTAGATTCGTCTTGAATGGTAAGAAAAGTAGAGTTTGATTTGAATTTTAGAATGCATAAACTGATTTAGTTCCGGGAACTATTGGAGTTAAGACTCTGGAAGAGCTCAGGAAGATGGAAATTGGTGAGTTTGGTTCTCTTGCTAATCTCTTTTTCCTTTGTCTTCCGCTTTGGTTTATTCGGCATCACACTGATCTGTGCAGCAGCTCTCCTCTGCACAGTGTTTGTTGCTGGCTTGAACCCAATTTTCCGCAGCTCCTTCTCCACGTCAAGCATGTCGCTTGGGATCTTAATGTCGTGGAATCGAGATTTAAGTTCTTCATCAACCTGAATTTTCCACTTGAAATCGTTTGGGTATGCAATGTCCTCTTTTGCATCTGTGCTTGGTAGTAACCAAATGCGCCCTTCAGCTTTAAGAGCCTGCAACAAGACAATCTTCAAAACATGAATCTCATTGCAACCAGGAACATCATGACTACAACATCCAACACAGACATAGAGACATTGATTTACCTGTAAATCCTCCAAGACAGTCGGGTAAGCGTCTTTGAGATCCTTGGTCTCAATCCCATCAGGATATTTCATAATCAACGAAAGAAGCTGGTTCTTATCTTTAACATTATGAGTAGCCTGCGCGCGGACAGCAGGATGGTAACACACAACTTTCAAAGGAGAAACTAGATTCTCCTTGAATGAAATGTTTAGGTTACCTTATAAGAGAACCTTGTTCCATCATAGTACACTTTGTTATTGTTCCTCAAAATATCGAAAACATCCTTATTGGCAAGCGTATCAACATAACAAGCTTGGTATATTTGCTTTGGTGTGTAAGCTTGCCTCGTCTACAACGAAAAAACAAGTCAGAAAAACGCACACCAAGCCAACCACATTCATGAACTGATTCATAATCCTACAAACCTTAAACAAAAGATCAATGACAATCTTGGCTTGATTCCCAGCAGGGAGTTTACTTATGCTGTAAATCGACTGAAGATGCGCGGTATTCTCTGAAAACTTAACAGGAGCTGCAGGCTTCTGACTGAATGCAGCAGGCGCGGACGGTCTCGAAGCAGAAGAAATGCTTGAGAGTGTAGATTGGCATCTCTCCTTCTGTCTATTGAAACTCTTTAGCTGTTCCTGTAGACTCATCTCAAGTCTACATAGAAACAAATAATCACAAGTCACAACGATCAAAACATGATTACGAATTACAGAGACAATAGAAATCGAGCAATGCTATCATTCAATCAAATTAGGGTTCCTAGATTGTGTCTCAAGCAAGAGACATTTGGTAAGAAGAAGCTATATGATTTGTAAAAACAAAAAAAACGGAGATAAATCTTTTCATAAAAAAATTTTATCCAGATCAAACAAATTAGGGTTTCTACTCGATAAGATTTAAATGAATTAGGTTCTGCAACAGTTAATTTTGCATATTCCGAAATGTTAATAATGGGAGAAACTAGGGTTTGATAATCGGTACAAACCAGAGGAGGAAGATCGTAGAAAATCTTTGTGTGTGTAACATAATGTTAGATCGGAAAGGGATTTATATTTATAGAGATTCGAGGTCGGTTTCGTTCGTTACTCTTTTGGTGATTTGTAAGGCTAAGGGCCTAGGCCCACCAGATTTACCTTTTCCTTTTTAACAAATGAAAATATATTTCCTCATTCTTAGTGTAAGATACCCTATGATTAGTAATACGAAATTTAATAGATATATAATTACTTGAGAAGTGATCACTCAAGTGACATTTTGCTAGTTAATGTGTCCTTCACGTGATGAAAGTTAGTGTAGATTAATGCTGATGTTTACGAGTGACATGTTAATCCACATTACCACCCTTCTGCACATTTAGAAAGTTTGAGAAATCGTTTCTGAAAAATTAGGATTCATCTCATATAGAGACGATTTTGTGGAGAATGTTTGAGAAAGATGATTTCAACGAAGACAAGGCCATTGTGACTGAAAATCTGGTGAATAATGTTGTTCTAATAGCGTATCGGAAGTCATAGAATAGTTTGTTTCGCTTCAATCATCCGTTAGAATCCAATCGGTAATCTCTTTGGATGAGTAATCGAATCACTCGATTTGTATACTCTAATACTCCTTTGCATCTCGAGACTCATTGAATCGTCGATTGAAGCAATTGAAGCGATTATTTCCAATCATCTCGATTTGTTCCAGAGACAACAAGTCATCTTCATTAAATTTTAATCTTAACAAATAGTGAATTAACAGCACCAAGTATCTTTAGAGTTTCTTCTTAACAGCTTAACTTTAAAGGTAAACTAGTACCGCAATTTCTTTGAATCCAGCAACTCCCGAATCAGTTTATCATACGTGAGTAATATCTAACACAATACCTCTTGCACATTTTTACCATACCCAAATTGGATTTACTTTGAAAGCCATAAGACGCCCTTACCATTTGTATACGTAACGTAAATTGATTCCATATATGATTTAGTTTATTATACAGATTACATGAAAACCACAGTAAACTCGAGATCATACAAATAACATATTTTTCAACTGTAAACACGTTTTGAAAATAAGAAAAATTTTCAGCTCGATATGGTTTTCGGATCCAATAACCGGCTTAGTTTCTGGAACTGCTGGCGTTAAGGCTCTGGAAGAGTTCGGGAAGATGGGCATTGGTGAGTTTGGTTCTCTTGCTAATCTCTTGTTTCTTCTTCTTCTGCTTCGGTTTACTCGGCATGCCGTGGATCTGTGCAGCTGCTCTCCTCTGCGCATTATTCATCACTGGCTTCAAACCAATCTTTAGCAGCTCCTTCTCCACGTCAAGCATGTCACTTGGGAGGTCTATGTCGCGGAATAGAGGTTTAAAGTCGTCATCAACCCGAATCTCACCCTTGAAATCATTCGGGTATGCAATATCCTCTTGTGAATCAGCGTTTGATAGGAACCAGATGTGTCCCGAAGCTTTCAGAGCCTGCAAAATACGAGGCAGTTCTTAACACTGGAACTTCATTTAGCCTGAAGTTCATGACTTCAACATCTCTTTTGGACACCAGAAAAAGATGGATGCCAGCACTATATTGCCTAAGTTTCTGAGTCTTACTCAAACACAAAAATAAGTTCTCTAGTTAAGTGTCCAGTTTAAGGCAACCGATACTTACAAAGCACATTACTCGTATCGACAAGGATCATTGTTAAAAGTCTAAAAGGATTTTTCTAAGCTCTGTTTCACAGCTAATCAAAGTCCTTCCAGATAGACAATTACGAGGGGGTTATATCCAAAACATCATCTCTGTGCCGCCAATTACAACAAAAGCATACCTGTAAATCCTCCATGACATTCGGGTATGCGTCTTTGAGATCAGCTGCCGCAATCCCGGCAGGAAATTTCTTTACCAACGAAAGAAGCTGGTTCTTGTCTTTGACATCGTGCTTAGCCTGCAAAGGCAGCAGGGACCGTAAGACATGAAACTTTTCAAAGAGACAAGGGAAACTAATCCTCCTTGAATGAAATGTTCAGTTACCTTATAAGAAAACCTTCTTCCGTCATAATGCACTTTGAGATTGTTCCTCATACTATCAAACACAGCCTTATTGGCATGCATATCAACATAACAAGCTTCATTAATTTGCTCAGGCGTAAAAGCTTGCCTCGTCTACAGGAAAAAAAACGTCCAAACCCATATAAGCTAAACAACACAATTCAACATCATGACATGTCGCACAAGGAAGCAGGGGACAGGCAACAAACCTCGAACAAAAGATCAATGACACGCTTGATTTGAGCCCCAACAGGAGCTTTTCTGATACTGTTGATGTGCTGAAGTCGCTCGGTATCGTTTGAAAACTTAACAGGAGCTGCAGGCTTCTGACTGATTGCAGCAGGCACGGAGGGCCTTGAAGGTGCAACAGGTCTCGAAGAAGAAGCAATGCTGGAGAGCGTAGATTGGCATCTCTCTTGCTGTTTATTAAACCTATCTAGCTGCTCCTTTAAAGCCATCTAAAACTCTACAGAGTAAACACAATCCCAACCATCAATTTCTAAAGATGATTCTGAAATTTCATCTGCAATCCAAACTATAAATAATCAATTAAATCAAAGCAGTTTCAGTTGAAGCCATATGATCTGCATAAACAAAATGAAAAATCACATCTTTTCGATCAAAAGGGAAACACAGTCCCACTTCCTTGAGAAAGAAAGAGTAAGATTGCAGATTTGATTGGTAGACAAGGCCGATTCTAGAGGAACCCTCGAAAATTAGGGTTTCCACTCGATGCAATTTCAATAAACTAGGTAACAGAAACTTAATTCCAATTTCCCCAAATCATATAGCAAGAGAAGCTAGGGTTTATCAATTCTCTAAAGATGGATTCCAAACCTTCTTTCGAGATCGGTAGACACCACCCTCTTTCGCTAGAGCAAAAACGAAAGCAGACGGAGGAGAAGAAGAAGGTTGATGGAAATGTCTATGAAAAAGAGAATGAGATCTGGGTTCGGGCTCTCTTTCTTGATTTTGTAAAGCCCATTTAGACATTTCCCTCATGTTTTAATTTAATTAGAAAATATAATTTTCTCCTGTCCGATAAGGCGATAAGTAGGCCACAGTCCGGATCTAACCCGAAAAATTTAATAAAGATCGGATATGAATATGTCAGTTTTATTCTGTTGGATATATCAGAAGGATATATGCGGATACATATTCGGGTTTGGTTTTGACCCAATATTCGAACAAAGATCTGAAAGATCCAAAAACATAGTTTTTTTACTTATGTTTTGTCTATATATTATGATTTTATGGGTCGTAGATAGGGATGTTAATATGGGCCGGCCCGACCCGTTTAGGCACGTGCCCATTTAGGCCCGGCCCGTTTAACTTAAACCCGTTTGGGCCCGTTTAACTTAAACCCTTTTAATGTCCGTTTAACATAAAGCCCGTTNAGCCCATTTTAAGTGAAAAAAAAAAAAAAAAAAAAAAAACACAAGTGCTTGACCACTCAACCAAAAGATCACGATTATGCTGACCATCCACAAACCTGGAAACATTACCCATCCACAAACCTGGAAACAAACATTTCAACCGGTTTATTCAGTCCTGAAACAGAAGCCTTGATGCCAACTCAATCAACAAAGGTAGAAGATAATGGCCATTCTACACAAAGTCCAGTACTGGACTCTAATCAACTTTTGGGATTAACAGTCCTATCCTATGACTGCAGAAAGCTTCACTACTTTAACAAAAGCAAAGACTATGTATGACTGAATATTAAGCATTAATTTGGTCATGTTGTATTTGCATGATTAAACCGGTTTGATATTTGTAATCCACAGGAAAATCCCCCTCTTATTTATTTTTCCTAGCTCGCATTTAAAAAAGAAACAAAAAAGTTGGTGATAATCATAGAGATATGAGCTGTTGTTTACCTGCAAAATTTGCCTTTCAAGAAGTTTGGAGTAAACTAATTCTATTACAAACAGCATCAGTAATCACGTGCCCAATCACATGATCCTCACACCAAAGATGAGTTCGTGGCTACTACGTGTAAATGAATGTGTATGCATATGTGAAAGGACTAATCATAAGCTGAAAGATCTAGAAATCATTAAATTTCAGACAAATATCCTAACCATCTGAAACACAATTGGGAAAAGAAAATAAACTTATTGGCACAACAGTCAAACTAGATCACGTGTTTAGATCCCAAAAAGTCTCATAGAACACTAATATAATGGACAAAGCAATAAGCTTCTCAATATCTCTCTCTATAACTCAAACATAGCTAGCCACTTTCAAGTTTTCTCAGTTGTAATTTCAGGAAAAGAAACCAACCTACAAGCTTCAAGATAAGAACAGATCAAAAAGAGAATTCACTACTACTTAGACTCCTTAAGAATAGGACTTCATTGACTACAAAAGCAAACATCGACTTATTCATCTTAAGACCAAAGACCAATTCAAACTCCAACAAAGAAGACATATGCTAATGCTAACCACAGCAACAACATCGTGCAAAACTGTAGTTATTAATCTAAAGTAGAGGAATTGATTTTAATCGAAAGTAACCCAGAACCTAAAATAGAGGAATTGAGAAAAACCCATAATCCTTTGTAGACTACAAGCAAAATAGCAAATCGTTTAAGGACAATATAAGCAAATCCTTGAGCTATTCACTAACATACAAGGTCTCACTAACATAAGAATTGTGACATTCAGGGGATTTCATATCTAAACATGAGCCTGAGCTTCAAGAGATTCATTCAAGGGACTAAACGAATCAAATACAAAATA
This sequence comes from Odontarrhena argentea, assembly GCA_900406245.1. Lineage (NCBI taxonomy): Eukaryota > Viridiplantae > Streptophyta > Magnoliopsida > Brassicales > Brassicaceae > Odontarrhena > Odontarrhena argentea. The sequence continues at coordinate 3,087 of OVAF01002778.1, read as the reverse complement.
CGTATCAAACCCAGAAAGATGAAGAAGGTTGAAGCCTGAACTCTAAGATCTAACAACACTCTAATCAAATTTTGAAAGCAATTCGACAGGAGGTTGAAGAAGAGAAGAATACCTTGAGATTTGAGAAGATGGAAACACCGATGGGAGTAACCGAGTAAGACTGTAAGAGGAACACCGACGGGAGCAAGAGGAACCGTTTACGAGTTATCGTGGAAACAGATGAAAAGTCATCGGAGAAAAACGGGTAACCCGTATAGGAGTTATTCAACCCGTTTAACTTACGGGCCTTAATGGGTTAGACCCGTATAACTCACCACTTAATTGGACGGGTTTTAAGTTAAAATTCGTATGCTAAGCCCGTTTAGGCCCGCGGGTTTAGAGCCCACGATAACATCCCTAGTCGTAGATAAAGATTTGAACCATGTTTTGTTCCATTTATCGATTAGTTTTCTTTTTTTTTTCGAATAAAATAAGTGGTTGAAGTGAAAGATATTTGTATATATTCGGGTATTTTACATGTACTATTAATTGTGATCCGGTCTAAACATATACATATATGATCTGAACTTGGAACCGAACCGAAACCTTATATATACCCATATGGGTCTAAAATTTCTAGACCCGAAAGGATCCAAACCAAATCTAGAATGTTACATTTTACGAACAAAAATTGTGACGATGTTCCTCGTAGGGAAGCAGGGGAAGTACATAAGCGTGTCATCAAACTTTCCTTTAAAGTAACTTCTCTTACTCTGTTGTGGGATGAGAATGCTCGCCCCTCCAAGGAAGCGCATCGAGCTCAGTCTTATGTGAATGATTTAATGCAGTGCAATCAAGAGATTAAGGAAACTATTGAGTAGACGCATGCCGAGCTGGAGGGGGCTAAGATTGTGTAACTGATATGTAAAAGGTTTGTCCGAGCAGAGGGCTCGATATGACTCTTTGTTTTCTGCTTGTGAGGTGGAGTTGCGTACTACACAATATGATTTCTTGTCTTTTCACATCTTTTATTTTATTTTCTAGATACACAAAATCTCATAAAAACCATATTGTGTTGCTTAGCTTATAATATATTTGATTTTGTTATTGTGCACACTCTGCTCTCTATAGATTATATCCCTAAAAACTACTACAAAAGCATGTGAGTTTGTAGGAATATTTTGGTGAAAACTTAAACTCATCACCTATACAAATACAAGCTTTGGTCTTATAATTTTTTACCGCCATGTCTCTTTTTTTTGTGATAATAAGGATAAATAGTGGAGGATCTCATGCGTAATGAACACATTAGCTGATATCATAGTAGGGACTGAGAAGGATAATTAAGCTGAAGTCGCTTGGTAACCGTTTTTACAATTATTTGGTAATAGACATATTGCACAATGTGATTAGACGATCAAACTACCTAGCGTGGATCCGACATCTTGAGCAAATGATCTAAATGTTAACATCGCTAATTTTCCATTCAGCTCCCCTAACCCACCGAACTCAAAATCCTAAAACAAACAACTCACCCATATTCAAAGGAACATAAACACAAATGATCTAGAATGTAAACGAGGATTAAAACCATAAAATCAAAGATAATTGTGTGGTTTTGATATCTATAGCATGTAAGATATCATATAATAAAGTTAAATAACATATTTTACTATACATAAAGTTGTAAACCACCAAAATACGGGTTTATAACGTGGATAGACCTATACTATAGCAAGTCAAACTCACACATCATAAAAAATTTTGCTCTTCAGTTTACATCATCAACTATTTTTCGCTATCGAATTAGTACACAAACTTTAATTGCTCTCTAGATAGCCAAACGAAATCAAACCTGTCATTAACCGAATTATTTGCATTCTTAAAATCGTGTCTAGTAATTTTAATTGATTTTTTCTAAAGGGTTGACTGTACAAATAAATATGTACTTAAAGTCAAACTGGGACACCCTTAATTTTTTCGTTATTTTTTTTACGTCATGAACTAGTTTTCTCTATCGAATTAGTACGCAAACTTGATTTATTCTCTCTAGATAGTCAAACGAAATTGAACTAGTCATTAACCGGAGAATTAGCATACTTAAGATCGTGTTTATTACTGTAACTAATTGTTTCTAGAAATAGATATATGAAAATAATAATGGATATCGATATGTTAAACTGTGATTATAAATTACACCAAATCTAAACCGAAATCTTGTTTGTCTTTTATAAACCCAAATCAAATTGGGAAAAAATATAGATTTTAGGGTTCATGATTGAAATTTTAAAGAGATAATGTACAAGTCTAAAAATTCAATGTGTTTGGCCATCGATGAGAATTGGCCAACTTCTTTCAATTCCCATAAGCAAGTAAAATTGTTCGGAAGACTTAGTCTTTGATTATTTTAAAGAATCAAATCTATCAAGGATAATAATAATCAGTGCTTATCAGCGTATAGAAAATGAGTAGGAAGACCACTGATACACAGAGTTTTAATCCCTAATATATAACTGCAAGTGCACAGCAAACGCAGTAGTATAGATCGGGTATCGAATCCACAAGGACCAAGATTGTACTACAGTTTAATAGACGTAAATAAAGCTAAGACAAATCAATTGTTTAAACTACTAAATCAAAACGAAACAAGCGAGGAAATCAGGTTTAAAGATGCAATAACAAAAGAGTCAGATCCAGGGAAATTCGCAGGAAATCAGAATTATCAGAATGCAAAGGTAATTAATCCTAAAACTCAAACACGAATGTAAAATCAACCAGCTCTCGCTGCGAAGATTATCTAAGTCAAAATACTAGAAAACCAAATCTCTTTGCGAATCCTAAGTATTAAAACCAGCAATGATAACAAGTTCAATTGTTCACAATAAACCTAAACCAAATCTCTTTGCGAATGGGAATATTGCTCATCTAAGACGATTCAGGCAACTAATAATGCTCTCGCATTTACCAATTAACCTAAGATCATAATTCTAGGTGATCAATCAAGAATTAGCATTGAGCATAGTCTAGATGAAGGATCTATATGAAAACCATATTCTAACAATTCATCAATTCCTTTGAAAAACCCTAAACCTAACAAGAAATCTACTC
>OVAF01002777.1:0-14508 GCA_900406245.1 Odontarrhena argentea | reverse complement strand
GGCTGGATCCACTATCTACGACTATGGTTTCCATTTGCTAGTGTGCTTTTCCACCTTCGGATTTTTGACAGGCTAATGAAACTGGGAGCTAATAGACCTCAGTTAGCCGCTACAACTTCCAAGAATTGATCACCAAAAACTGGAGAAGCTGCTGGTTGAAGAAGGAAAAACTCGGATCTGGTTTTTTCGGTTGATCGTCGTGTACTGTAAGTGTGCGTGAGGGCGCGTCCAACGTTGGATCGACAAACGGTTTTCACCAGTAGATTCGTCTCGTCGAGGGCTTCGATTTGATATGTAGATCGTCTTCTGGTTCCTCACGGTTTGGAAGATATGCGTCTTTTAAGTTTCGACTTGCTTTTAGGGTTTTTTTTGTGGTGGCCGGATTTATTAGGGTTTTTCGCTCAGAGGGAGTCTTATCGTGCTGATAACGTGTTGTGAAACTTAGAAATTTTATTAATCACTGGAATGTATATATAGAGTACATAGAGAATCTAGGTTAAGTACAATGCCCTGATGGGCCTAATGGGCCGGTATAAGAGTCCATATATGATATGTGTTATAACAAGAACTTCATAATGACCGAATAAAACCTGAACTTTGACTTTTTCCGTAAAATCCAAACTTTGCATTGACTTGTCAAAATAGACCTCCGTTAAATTTTTCGGTTAAAAAGTTAACATCCGTTAACGGTAGCCGTTAGTCAGAAACGACATCATTTTGGGTCTACAGGAATTCGGCCAAAAAAACCTAAACTTTGCCAAACTTGCCAAAAAAAAGCCTAAACTTTGCCAAATTTGCCAAAACAAACCTGAACTTTTTTTTATCGTATTAAGCTTTAATCAGTAGCCCCCAAAATGACGTCGTTTTGATCTCTAAGAACCCAAAAAAATATAAGTTCACCAAATATCAAACCCGAGTCGAGATACTCAATAAGAGAGTCACTTGCCACTGACTTTACATTTGTTTTACGAACATAATTCATTATATACACTACTTAAAGATACGAACCCTAATTTTACAAAACCTTCAAATCGATTTTATATACACTGTGATGGGTTTCAAATGGTGTATGGTTTCGAGATTATTTAAAATCGATTTTGGGTTTTTGTAAAATATACATTGTGATGGATTCAAATGGTGTATGGTTTCGAGATTATTTAAAATCGATTTGGGGGTTTTGTAAAATTAGGATTCGTATCTTTGAGTAGTGTATATAATGAATTATGTTCGTAAAACAATTGTAAAGTCCTATAACACAGTGGCAAGTGACTCTCTTATTGACTATCTATACCCGGGCTTGATATGTGGTGAACACATATTTTTTTAGAGTTTTTAGAGATCAAAACGACGTTGTTTGGGTCTACAGATTAAAGTTTAATACGATAAAAAAAAGTTCAGGTTTTTTTTGGCAAGTTTGGCGAAGTTCAGGCTTTTTTGGCAAGTTTGGCAAAGTTCAGGTTTTTTTTTGGCCGAATTCTCGTAGGCCCAAAACGACGTCGTTTTTGCCGTTAACGGATGTTAACTTTTTGACCAAAAAATTTAACGGAGGTCTATTTTGGCAAGTCAATGCAAAGTTTGGATTTTACGGAAAAAGTCAATGCAAAGTTCAGGTTTTATTCGGCCATTCTGAAGTTCAGGTTTTTTTTGGCAAGTTTAGCAAAGTACAGGCTTTTTATGGCCGAATTCCCGATATTCATATTGGTTGAATCTCCCCCGACACTTATTTTGAGGAAGTTTACTTTATTAAGTCTTTTGGCTCCCAGACGGAATCGTTTGAATTACCAATCAACGTTTTTTTAAAAAAAATTGTTTGTAAAAAGTGAAACATTTTTTATGTAATATCGATTCAATTGAAGCTTCTTACGAATTTTGTTTATAATCTCGTTTTTTAAAGAAATATCTCCTTAACATAAAAGTAGAGTTTTTTAACTCCATCTAAAGGTGCCACGTAGGCAAGTTTGGAATGAATATTTTCAGCCGTTGGATCTTATTTTGCATCTACTGTTTTCAGCCATCGGATATCATCAGTTTAAGATAATTGATTTACATTCACGGGTTTGATAAGAAGAGGTCCGTGACTCATCACTTTCTTTTCTGAAATCTCAGAAAACCTAGAAGCTTATGAAGCTTGATTCTTCCCTGTTTAATCCGATTCGAATCTCCTCAAAGATAGTTAGAAGAGGTCCGTGACTCATCTCTTTCTTTTCTGAAATCTCAGAAAACCTACAAGCTTGTGATCAGATCTCCTCAAAGACAGATTTAAATTGTCTATCTCTTTCACGATTTCGAAGACATGTGCTACCTTCTCCTTCACGAGCATGATCCACTTTGTCTCAAATCGAGAACAATGTCTCACTCTGCTGTTTCTCAGGTCAGAAAACAGCACGACTTTCGTTTTTGTAATTGTTAGTCAGCTATTGATTTTCACTCGATCCTGGTGATTATGGGTCAAGGGTTTTTTATTTATCCGTTTGGTGAGGGATTTGATTTGTGCTTTGTTTTTTAGGAGATACGGATACGAAAAGCCAATGTCTACCTCGATTCTTCGGCAAGCACAACATATTCCCCAGTATTAGAGTGTATATCTTTTTCATATCGCCAATTGATTTGTCTTACGTGGAATGAACTTTGTTTATTAGGAAGTTTAGTTAGATTGAATTATGTGCCAGTTTGTTCTGAAATAGGGATAGTAGAAGAAAACTAGAAGACCATGAATTGCTCGAGGGTCATCTAACTGACATCAACAACTTACATCCTCTCTTTTTAAATGGTTCACATATTGCTTTTTATTTGGATCAGGAGTAGTGTAGGACTCATATGCAGAGGAGAAGCAGCGGAGGTGTCAGGAATTGGAGAGTCAGTTAAGATATTTATGTATTGGGATTGCTGTTAGGTAGAACTTGGTGAGTTTTGTTAACTTAGTTAGTCTTTGTATCATATTACATCTTTACCAATTACCATAACTTGTCTTTTCTAATTACGAAAAATCCTATACTGCAAGCAGGCAAATATAATTTGGAGTTCTCTTAAAAATCATATATACCCAAAAGTAATCATATACGTTGTTCAAAAGATTAAGAGATTCAGAGAAATTTCTTGTGCATTGTTCTTGTGAGGAAGTTTCTGATAATGCATATCATTTCTTCATCTTTGCAGGCTGTTGATTCGCAGAAACGCTATGAAGATTATAAAAAGATGTCAGAGGTAAGTTGCAGATCTGTTAGTGCATGTTATATCTACCTTTCCTTTTATGTACTTATAGGTTTCTCCATACTGCTTATCATTTTTAAACTTTGGTTTTGTTACCAGGAATGCGTGGAGCTTACTCCTTCTACTCCTTCGAAAGGAAAAGGTAATATATGGAATACACATTGATGACTCTTGTGTTGTTTGAAAAGTAAGTGCTTTTTTGGTTCCTCCTGTCCCTGAATATACAGATGTATTTTAGACATTAGTCTTCAAGTGGTGATTTTTCCATCAAGGGTCATTTCAGACTTCTACATTTTAATCATATCCAAGCTTGATTATTCATTAATTGAAACTCAAAATCCGTACATTTTATTCTATCTAAGAAGTGTGTACTTTCTCTTGATGATGAGGACATCAGGTCATCAACAGATTTTAAGCATGGAATCCCGAGACAAGGAGAGAAGAACAAGGAGGCCAAACGAGCTAATGAGACATATGACATTTGTTCAACCCAAATGAAGACCAAGATCGACAGTTCGAGCTCAACAACTACTTGGAACATACACTCCACTCCTCTAGAGAAGACCACAGAGAAGAAATATCCCAAATCAGTCCACATGAAGAAGATATTGAATTTACAAGATGAAAGATTTTCGACTACCTTGCTATTGAAGCTGACACAGACCTATAGCTACTGTTCGACTCTTCACATATAAACCACGAAGATTCTAAGGATGAGACAAATTGGGAAACATTCTCAGCTCACTTAGAGAATAGCACAAAGTGGAATCATCCCAATCGGAGTTCAGACGAAGGAGTTATTTAGTTTTCAAACCAAGTGATTTCCAACTTATCCGATTTCAATAGATGTTCATTAAATGGAGGATACCGACCAAACCAGGAGGAATTAAGCTATGAACCAAGTTGTTCTGGAATATTGGTCCATCAGAGAATCAGGGAGAGTTGGAATCAGGTCAAGATCATTTTTGATTTAGAAGTTATTCAATTTCTAAACCGGGCATTGCTCGACTTGCCTTATTTGGAAGCTCACGGGTTCAGGAGATTCCAAACGTATCTTTGGCGACCAGGAGACATTATAGTTCAACTAGACCATCCACAAGACATGTTTAGCTCTACCAAAACACAGAATATCAAGTGGAGATCCACACAACCCAAATTTCCTTATTTGGACCCGAGCACAATCAACAAGTTCATATCAGGAGGAATAACTCTCGAACGGCTCTATAATCTTTGCTGCTACGTTTTGGATAGTCAAGAAATGTATTTGGACATCCCAAGACAGCATAACTTCATGCCCAAGCTCTCAAGACTCAAGTGTATATCAAGTTTCCTTATTCTAGCCGATTTGTTCATTATTTTCCAACGGCTAGTTTTTGTATTCAATTTAGCAGATTCTTTTCTTTTTTTAGACTTTGATGAAGTGTGTAAGAGCTCTATATAAAGCTCGGTAGATCATTTGTACTAATCACCTTTCAATCAAGAATTTATAAAGTATTTTGTTTTTCTTCAAAGATTGTTCTTTGTGAGAATAGTTCTTTCTTTTTAACACAAGTGTGCGATTCACTTTATTTATTTGAAGCCTCGGATTAAGTTATTTGTGAGATTCAAATAGCTTGTTCGATCAAGGGTTGAGAGAGTCAATCAAACCTTCACCATCCATCTCTACCTTCAGCCCCTTCAACTTCGCTTCCATTGTACCGTGTGTTGTAAGCTCACCCCGAGTCTTACACCACTTGAAGTATAAACTCTTTTACCATACGTGCCTTTAGCTCTGCGAAGAGCAAGGGTCAAGTTATTTTTGTTTGTTCACAATTTGGATTTCTTAGTTCGATTTGCGTTTCATTGTTCTCAATGTGGTTAATTCGATATTAAGGAATTACATCGATGAATTCGTTCTAGTTATGTGATTCATTTTTCATTTTTACCTTACAGAACCAACATGATAGGATGGAAGAAAAGTTCTTTGAGAAGAGGGCATGTTTAGAAGCCAAATATCAAAAGTTATTTCAACTTTTGCATACCAAAGGTTTGTTAATGGTCTTTGGTTTATGATCTTTACCTTCGTGTTGCTTATAGTATATTCATAGATGTGAAGCTGTAGAGAAGACTTTTCTCTGTTGCTATAGGTAGATAAATGAGTATTAGGAAAGTACTATTTTGAATTGGCCTTCGTGTTCTTTGAATTTTAAGGCTTCACATGCATGTATGTCAAGTATATATGTTATTGTGTTAAAGATTATTTATAATATAATAAATAATAAATCAGCTCATAATATAATATAAGGCTGGGAATGGGAAACCTGAGCTTTGGATGAATTCGAATTAGACAATGACTGCCTCTTATAGCTTGATTTTGAGAGAAGAGGTGATTTTCATGGAGGACAGGAAGAAAGCTTATGATTCTGGGTTTGTCGTCAGAATGGGAGAGATGGGAACATTGAGGTTGTAATGCCTCCAACTAACAGCTTTTGTACCGAGGTATGATTTCAGACTTCAAAGTGGCATTCGTTAATATCTAGCTATAGCTAAATCGGTTATGTTTCGTCTCATGGTCATTACGATGCAATACTTAGTACTGTATTTTGTTTAGCTGCATTTATGAAAGTGATCTCTATATAAAATGAAGAGATTTAAACTTTTTGTAGAGTGTACACATCTGATCATACTTTGGAGTATATTTTGAATTTTTGCATCATATAAATACACAAAACCAAACACATATCAAATCCGTAACGATGAAGCAGCTTCTCAGGAAATGGCAAGTGCTGATCATACTTTGGAGTATTCCAATATCATGAATGCTCTTTTAAGTTCTCAGTGTTCTTAATGATCTAAAATAATGCACCTGTCTCTAAAATTGGTACACCAAATAAAAGAAAATGGGGTTTTAAATAAAATGTAAGTTTTTAATCAAAATATTTAGATATATAACTTGCTAAATCCACAATAAAGATATGTCATTAATCTCACCTCATTATTTCACTTCCAAACTGCTGCGTATGTTAAAAGTGGCACTTCAAGGGTTCTCATCCAACCTATATATTCATCTTTCTATCTGCATTTGCTTACACTTTCCCATACAGATTATCTTCTTTCCCGGTCTAAGAGGAAAAATTAAGGAGACTACTGATAATCTTCTTAGGTAATATTGTCTGATTAGTTTATTTTTGGGTTTAATCTGGGTTCTAAGTGATGTATCTTCTTTCATTTCACTGTCTAAATGTTTAGGTAATTGAAGATGGAGGAGAACAATCTCATGCACAAGATCTTGCCAACTGCTAAGCATGTTGAATATTAAGAGAATTTAATTTCATCTGGTTTTTTATAATTTCTGGAGATTACTAAAGCTGTAAGTTTTTTGTATGCAGGACACTCATGTTGCTGTCGAGGCTAAAGAAAAGAAAATGCTAAAAGGAGATGGTGCTGACTTAGAGGTATAATGATATTTATAAATTTTAGAACTGTTACTTTGCCTGTGACTGTAACCGATTTCTATAGAACGGTTTGATGTACAATTTTACCAGCGTGGCTCTTTATGTCTAACAAAAATCATAGGTCTAGGCATGTGTTGATTTAATATTGCCTTAATTAGAATGGGACTAAAACAGTATGTCAGTGATGTTGAGTTTAGTAGTTTGACTATGTAGAGTCTTGGAGGTTATGTTGTTTGAGTTTGGGTTTAGATTTTTAAAATTGTAATCTTTATTAGTTTCATATACAACTTTATTGTAAATAGGTTAATCTAGCACCAAGAATTAGATTATGACTAATCCAAACTCTAGTGATTAGTATATTGTTTTCCAAAACTGTGTAATGTTGATTCAAGAATCTTCTTAATGATGTCAGTCTGTTTCTTACATTTTGGTCTTTCTCATCTGGAAATAATTTAATAATTTCTCGAGATTATTAAAGCTGAAATATTTGCAATGCAGGCCATTCATGTAGTTGTCGAGGCTTAAGAAAAGAAAATGCTGAAAGGAGATGGTGCTGACTTAGAGGTATAATGATATTTATATATTTTAGAACTTTCACTTTGCTTGTGATTGTAACCGGATTCTATAGAACGGTTTGTTGTACAATTTTACGCTCTTTCTGTCTAACAAAAATCATAGATCTAGGCATGTGTTGATTTAATATTGCCTTAACTAGAATGGAACTAAAACAGTATGTCAGTAATGTTGAGTTTAAAAGTTTGACTTTGTAGAATATATCTTGAAGGATATGTTGTTTTAGTTTGGGTTTAGATTACTAAATTTGTAATCCTTATTAGTTTCAGATATAACTATATTGTAAATAGGTTAATCAAGCACCAAGAATTAGATTATGACTAATCCAAACTCCACTGATTAGTATATTGCTTTCTAAAAGTGTGTAATGTGGATTCAAGAATCTACTTAGTGATGTGATTCTGTTGTTAACATTCTGATCTTTCTTATCTGGAAACAATTTTTTGGAATAAGTAGTATTGTTGGCGGCTTTTACTCTTTACGTTTTGCAGACATTGAAAGCTATAAAGACACAGAGTGAACTTGGTTCAAGAAGAAAGGTATGTATAAGCTCTGCATCAGTTGCATACCACATGACCAACATGTATTTCAATGAGATCGAAGGGGGATTATCCAAAAACGAGATGTTGTTCCGTTTGATCCATTGGTGGGAAGCTAGCCACACATCAAAGGATGGTCTGCTGCCCGGATTGGAAATGCTCCTTATTGATGAACAAGTATTACAACAAAACCCTTTACCCTCATGCTGTTGGTCATCTTGATTTATCTTCTTCTATTTTTCTTGAATGGAGTTTCAAAAATTCCAACGGTGTTTAGCCTGCATATGTTACTCTTTCTTACATTAAGATTATAATTTTAGCCTTTATATAAACCACTCATGTCATCCAACGTAAAGGTTAAATACATGTTTTCTGCAAGGATCTGTTTAGTTATCATTTCTCATTGGTGGGCATTTCGTTTCTCTAGCAAACCAAACTGATATAACATCATAATATCTCAACCATATATATTGTCTTGCCTTCGTACTGCTATATACTGAAAGAAGATTAATATGTTGTTCTCCAACCTTGCTGTTCATGTTACATATGGTGGAATCTAACTTACTGTGTTTTCTAAATAGGGAGAAACCATCAAGGGTTTTCATAGCCCAAAACTGATGCCTAGGTTCCAGCGTGCCCTGAAGCTAGGCTTGATGTTCTGACTCACCCATTTCTATGCAAAAGCAAACAATGAGACGTTCCGAATCACAGATCAACCTCAAACCGTCTGCTTCACGGATCTCTCTCGCCTCATTGAAGTGTATGATGACATACCGGAGATTGAAGCAAATTTTTTCTGAATCAAGCCTTTTGCAGAGTTTAAAGTAAACGCTGATAAAAAGCTTGGTCTATATGGTAAGACTATAAAAAATTTGTAATCATTAGGAACCGCATGAAGCTCATGCTACACAACTATCTGTACAATTATATCATGTATTTTTGCAGTTGTCATGGGCCAAGTTAAGCACATTTCTGGTAACACGGTGCAACAGGAATCAGATCTTGCTAGACTCCGGTCTAATATTGCAGATGGTGAAAAGGAGAAATTCACTGTTCACCTACAGCTTGAAGGGTAAGGCAAGTATTTTGATTAACATAAGTGCAATTTCTTTACAAACTAACTTCAACTTCCACACAAACAGAGGGGAATTGGTTATTATCAACCTATGGGACAATGACGCAACTCAGTTTGGTGAAAAGTATTGTGGTAGCAAGAACACCCCAGCTGTTTTATTAGTGACTACTGTCAAGCCAAAAAGATTTGCAGGTCGAGTGACACTCAGCTCCATGTCTCCCTTGCGTGTTTTTATCGAGAAGGACATACCCACAACAGAAGCATTCTTAGCCAGGTACATAATCAACCCACTTTCAAGTGTGTTTCAAAACTATCAGCTTTTGTTCTCTCATAAATAACAGTTGCTGTTTTCTGTTTTAGTCTTGGTGCATATGGGAGATCAGCTGTAACCGTTCAAAGGTCAGAGTGCAAAGTAACCAAACTCGAGACAATTACACTTGGTGATGCAGCATCAAAAATCCGTAGCATATCCAAGATTCATCAACAAATGCTCCAATGCAAATCAACCCCAAAATCAAAAGATGATTCTAGAAGATCAAATCATGAATATATCAAGAAGTTGTCTAGATACAAAGAACCATTCGACATAAATGTTGATTGCTCAAAATCCTCCATATTTATCCTTGATTGATTTTTGTAATTATTTAGATTGATTTTAGCATTTATGTTGATTTATTTTATTACTTGTAAATGGAGCCTATATAAGCTCGCTTCTCCTTTCATTGTAAACACACACACACACACACACACACACACACACACACACACACACACACACACACACACACACACACACACATATTTTTGGAATTGAAAGAGATATCTCTCTAAAGCTTAGGCTTTGTTTTGTTTATCTAAGTTAAGTGGATTCCTACTTAGTAAACGCTTGAATCTATGTCCTTTGTGTGGATTCACTAAGGTCTAGATTTGTGATCTCATCACAAAGGCTTTCACATCTTTGAGTGGCGATCTTCGATCCACCATCAAGCCCCCAGACCTGAGTTCAAGCGAAAGAGCTATTAGCCAGCACTTCTACTCCCCATCGCAATCCATCATCACTTCCCTTAGACCAGAACTCACTAGAGAGAGCGAAGGCCAGCTAGTTTGTTCTCCATCGCTTCCATTGCCTAGTGTTGTGGACTCTCTCCTCCGAGTCTTACACCATTTGGTATCAGAGCTAAAAGCTCCTATCTTTTTCGTTTTCATTTTTGCTTTTTTTTTGTTTTATCTTTTTTTTTCCGATAATTCCACAAAAAAAAAAAAAAAAAAAAAAAAANAAAAAAAAAAAAAAAACATTTGTGTTTCCTTATTTCGGTTTTAATGCTACGACCTAAAGTATTTCAAGGAGGATATGGTCCTTAAGGTTACCTATCTTGGATTGGACTCATGGATAGTTGTATTTTTCACAATCGAATGTCGGAACATGAGAGACTACCTCTAGCCATTAACCAACTACGAGGCGAAGCTGCAACATGGTGGGATCTAGAAGAAGAAGAACGTTGGTACTACAACAAGCTAGCCATAAATACTTGGGAAGAACTCAAGCTACTCATGGACAAGAGATACATTCCGGTAGACTTCCCACAAGAAATCAAGGAGTATTATGGTAGAAGACCAATCCGTAAACGTGTACCACAAGCAGCACCAAAATCAACGCCGGTTACCTTACCGCCGGAGGAGTCTGAACTGTCCGAGCCACCAAAGGAGCGTAAACCTCCACTTGCCATTGTCGAAGACAAACGAGAAGAGGAGGTCCAACAAAATTCAAGTGACAACACTATATCGCATGAACAAGTTTTAAGGACAAAATTTCCTCAAGAAGGAGGGTATGATGCGGTCATTGAACCTAAAGATGAAGTCAACAATCGCAAGATACACCACCCACGTCCCAAGACGCCATTACATGTATTTGCCAGCTTCTCAAGAGCCCATACATGTGAAGACCCAAGGAAGATAAGCCTAAACAAGCCCAAAAACATCACTACTTCATGCCCAAGTTGTCCAGATACAAAGCACCTTCACGGTTTCCTTATTTGGGCCCACAATCAAGCATTAAAGCCATATCAATCAAATCATTGATTGATTTTCATTTATGTTTATTTTTACATTTATTATGATTGATTTGCTTAATTACCTTTATTGTAGTTTATGATATATTGTGGTTTTTACCGGATTTCAGCCACAATATCATTCATTTTTATCGAGTCTTGATTACGTTTTAGAGTCCAAATGAGTCATTACAGGTATTTTCACGCGATGGGAGTTTTTTTGTGACTTGTGGAAGCTTTTGGAGCTAAAAGTGCTGAAGAATAACCAAGGAATCAACAAATGCACAAAGGAGTGTCCGTAGAGCCTCAGAACGATCGTTCCTCACCAGGAACGATCGATCCATTATTAAGAGAAAGGACCGTGAAACATTAGGAACGATCAGAAGAGCAAAAGTGGTCAATCTGGGTCAGGAACGATCGTTCCTCCCCAGGAATGATCGTTCCCGTTTCTGCACCCAAACAAGAAGTTTTCCTTATTTTGCAGAATTGGTCCCTGGAGTTTTCCCAAGTTTACCTTTTTGGCCCAGAACGTGTTTACCTGTATTTATAGTGTTTTTTCAGCCATTGTTTAGGCTATCGAATCTATTCTTTCCTGTTGATTTTGAACAAGAGCATTAGGGCTACAATCCTGAATCCTTTCTGTATCTTACTCTATTTCTCTTTAATGCAGTATTATTCAGTTATTGATTTGTGTTCATCCATTGTCATGTCTGAGTAATCTTCCAGTTAGGTTTAGGGTTTTCAAAGGAATTTGGGATTATTGAATTAGACACAAATAGGATTCAGTTGATGTCTTTATCTAATACTGTTCATCATGCTTAGGCTCGATTGATCACCTAGTCTCTGATTTCAGGCTTAACCTATATTCCGAAAGTCTCTAGGTGGCTAGATAAGTATTAGATAAGCAAATTGTCCTAGGCCTGCGGAAGTTGATGCTTAGGGAATTTGTGACCTGATCAAACCTGTACCAGTTAATGCTTGTTTAGAATTCTAGGTTCAAACGAAAGTTTATATATCTGGATTGCTAAGGATAGTAATTAATATCACGGAAGTGGATTGATTTGATTGTTATGTTTGAGTTCTAGACCGTGCTAAACCATTCCTGAATAGTTGTCTGATTCTTGATTCTCATTCCTGCGAATTGCCCTGATCCTAGCGTTTTTGTTTATTTGAATTTACATCGTTATCAGTTATTTCATTTGCTAGCAATCATCACAACATCATATTATCGTTTTAGCTTGATTTAGGTTCTAAAATTTACAGTTAACTCTTGGTTCTCGTGGATTCGATCCCTTAAGTACTACAACCATTTGCTGTGCACTTGCAGTGGTTTTAGGGTTAAAACCTGTGATACCAGTTTATCAGATTTGGTTGAGCTCTATATAAAGCTCTCACCTCTCATTGTATTAGATACCTTGAATCATGAAATTTTAAGAAAAACCGAGTATTTTTCAATACTTTTTCTCTCGGCTCGCTTATAAAGCAACCGATTGTTCAATCTCTTGTTCTTACGGATTGTAAGACAAGAACCCTGCTGTATCAAAGGGCTTTCCATCCCCTTTGTGGTGCCATCGTTCCATCCTTCACACCCCTCATCGAGATCCAGTGAAAGAGCTTTGTGGCCATCACTCAATCTCCCATCACCAATCTGATTCCGTGTGCACTATAAGATCTCCCGAGGGATCTTATACCATTTGGTATAAATGATGCAGCATCAAAAATTCATAACATATCCAAGATTCATCAACAAATGCTCCAATGCAAATCAACCCCAAAATCAAAAGAGGACTTTAGAAGATCAAATCATGAGTGTATCAAGAAGGTGTCTAGATACAAAGAACCATTCGACATAAATGTTGATTGCTCAAAATCCTCCATATTTATCCTTGATTGATTTTAGTAATTATTTAGATTGATTTTAGCATTTATGTTGATTTATTAGATTACTTGTAAATGAAGCCTATATAAGCTCACTTCTCCTTTCATTGTAAACACACACACACACACACACACACACATATTTTTGGAATTGAAAGAGATTTCTCTCTAAAGCTTAGGCTTTGTTTTGTTTATCTAAGTAAGGTGGATTCCTACTTAGTAAACGCTTGAATCTATGTCCTTTGTGTGGATTCACTAAGGTCTAGATTTGTGATCTCATCACAAAGGCTTTCACACCTTTGAGTGGCGATCTTCGATCCACCATCAAGCCCCCAGACCCGATTTCAAGTGAAAGAGCTATTAGCCAGCACTTCTACTTCCCATCGCAATCCATCATCACTTCCCTTAGGCCAGAACTCACTAGTGAGAGCGAAGGCCAGCTAGTTTGTTCTCCATCGCTTCCATTGCCTAGTGTTGTGGACTCTCTCCCCCGAGTCTTACACCTCTTGGTGAGATCCTCCAATTTGTGCAAAACCGGCCACCGCAGGTAATGCTATATTTCCCTTCCTAATTACATCTGTTTAGATGTTCTCAAACGATCAAAATGCACTACAAGTGGCAAGCTTTGTAACAAGAGCAAAAGTGGTTGACATTGTCCTTGACTATGGCTGGTATTACATATCATGCACACGGTGCATGAAGAAGCTCACCCACTCTGCCGATACATTTGTGTGCAATGCTTGCAACAACCCAAAAGCTGTTGGCCTCATAAGGTATGGAATAATGTAACATTTACTCAGTTTGATCTGGTTTTTTACATGTCTGACTATAAAGTTTTCGTCGTTAGGTATCACGTGGAATTGGCAGTGGAGGATGTTGACAACATAGCTACAATTGTGCTTTTCGATCATGATGCAGCTGAGCCAGCCGGCATGCAAGTAGCTGATTACGTTGAAAGCTACCTCGAGGTAAGATCAACAATTAAATTAGTAGCTCATGTGTTGGTTTTTTCGGTCCTTGGGTTGTATGTAATTTCATATTTTTTACCCAAAGGATGGAAACATTGAAGCGGAAGAAGTGCAGGTTCCGGTACCCCAAGGTTTGCTCGATGCCACTGGCCATACTTACCGGTTAGAGGTGAAGGTGACATAGTACAATTTCCGAGCAAAGAGGCAGACCATTACAGTTGCCCGCATACTCGAAGAGGTCAAGGTCGAGAATCATGGGGAGATTGATGGCAACCACTGAGTTAGCCTCTACAAACAACGAAAATATCCAAGATGGTGGAGAGACTGATGAGCACCCCTCCGTTGAGAAGCCAAGCAAGCGAAGTCCCAAGTAGAACTTTATGGAACACCAAACCTTCGGCAGGGTGAACCTCAATTGTTCTGTCTTTATGTTTTTATTCCGAGTACTTTAAAACAGCCTTGCAATTGTTCTGTTTTTTAAAATCTTTTTTCCCAAGTATAATTCAAGCCAGTCTGACGTTTTGTTGAGCTCCCTCAATTTAAACCTCAAATTTGCTTGCTATTTCATAGCCTCACGTGTTGTTTTCATCCTTTAAGTTTAACAACACCTTTGTTTTCTATTTTCATAGCCTCACGTGTTGATTTGTTCCCTTAAATTATACCTCACATGTCTTGCCATTTTCAAACAACATATTACCTTAAAATAAGAATAATTCTGATTAACTGCCATTAACATAATATATATATATATATATATATATATATATATATATATATATATAT